>JACEVL010001435.1:47500-75564 GCA_020284085.1 Aporrectodea caliginosa
CTGAAACGGCTGTCATTCGGCGCCCCAATTATAAAAATTATTATTATTATTATTGTCATTTTTTATTATTTTTTTTCTCGCCCGAGAAAGTTGCATTCAAATAATAAAGTATGCTTCCATTACTGCAAAATAGCACTTTCACACTTATTGGCTTGGATTGGATCCTCAGTTTAACGGCAGCTTATGACAACATAGGCCGTTTCCGCCGACAAAGATTATTTATTGGCATATTACAGTACACTTATTGGCGATAATGAAATTATCTATTTGTAGCTTTCTCGTAGTCACAATTTAAAGGTGTTTACTAAAAAAAAATTAATAATAATATATATATATATATATATTTATATGGCGCTTCTATGAGATAACTGCACAGCTGCCTTTCTCTACTCTCAACCAGTTCTTCTGCCTTTCCCGTAGGACTATTCCGTGGCCAATGAAATCTCTCGGTAGGCGTCGTCTTTTCTCTTGCTGGCCATAGACTCTCCAGAACTCTCTTCCGGCAAAAACTCGCTCTACATTCTGTTCGGATCTTCAGACCTCGACTAAAATCTCAACTTTCCTTGACTCTCATTGCCTTCTCAGATACCCTTGTTTATTTAGACCGAACTAAACCAGGAATAGTTTCGATGTTCTTGTGCTAAGTACATGCAAATGCCATAGCTGGATTCGCATCTTAACGTATGTAAACTTAGGGCCTCTGCCATCAGACTATTCAACTATTCAACTATTCCTTAACACTTTAACGATGACAGTGTACTAAAAGCGACTGGGAACCAATGTAGCTCATTGTTAAAGTGTTAAAGATCCATTATACTCTTATACTGATTCAGGCATCTATTTAATTTGCACAGGCTCTAATCTAATCTGACCTACTTTTTGTGGGGAACCATGTCATGTTCTCCGAGGAATCTTCCCACCTACACAGCAAAACAAATAGGCCTATAACTTACGTCCTAGAACTCACAATTTTATTCTCCCCATCAATGATAAATGTAATTACATGCCACGAATCTTGTTTAAAGATATAATGTAATATTATTATAATTCTTGTTTTTATCTTGAATCATTAACTTTAGCCTGACTCTTTTAACTAATTGTATTACTTGTAACCTGATGCGTTTTGTCAACTGGATTATTTCGAAATTAAACGAATATTGATTAATTGATTGATTGGTTGATTGATTGATTGATTGATTGATTGATTCTAATATTATAATCGATATGATCTCATCGTATTCAGTCTAATGGAAAGACAAGTCAAAATCTTCCCTATAGCCAAATTTGAGCGGGTGAAGCCATCACACGTTCTAATCGAGTGGCTTTTTCACGCTCGATGCTTACTTTTGTCAATACTTTTGTAGCATCTAATAACTAGATATAAATTATGCCATTATGCGCAGTGCGTTTGTCAGGCGCTTCATTAAAGAAAAGATATTATATATTATAATATTATTATTAAGTCGATTGCAAAGCCCCGACAGCGTTGTTAATGAAAACATTAAAATGAATACTAACGTTAAGATAAAGATCCGCTTAGACACCTTTAAATCGACTTTTACGATCATACATAAAGTACCCGTATAATCCGTTCAATCACTAGATTGAGCTGTAATATGCCAAAAACTAATAATTGTCGGCGGCAACGGCCTATGTTGTCATAAGCTGCCGTTAAACTGTGGATACACACACGTTCAATCACTGTAATATGCCACAAAATAATCTTTGTCGGCGGCAACGACCTGTGTTGTCATAAGCTGCCGTTAAACTGTGGATCCAATCCGTTCAATCACTCATCCTTGAAGAAACGTCCTGTAAGACAAAAATTAAAAGTCACAACCTACGAACCAGACGACATAACTTCACTCTACCGCCCAAAGACGATCGGAACTTTATTTCACGAGTTCTTTATAAGGGCATATTTTAAAATTTTCATAAGTATCTGCTTCTTCCATAGTACCTTAGTAGGAAAGAGACCTGATTTCTCCTTGTTAATGACATTAGCTATTAAATGCCTGTAACAAGTTGTGTCTGAGACAGCTAGGTTTCATGATTAAACGAATATTGATTTATTGATTTATTGTAATTAGTTAAATTTCAACGTTAAATATTAATATTAATAACATTAGTAATATTATAAACAATATTAATATGATTAACAATAAAATTATTAACAATACCCTTTGTTTAGACAGGTTTAAATCGAATTTCCGCCGCTGTATTACAGTCGGCAATTTCGTTCAATCGACTGTCTTGGCATAGTTCAACTAACATTGAAACTGTACAGAAATTGCTCCTTATCGACCTTTACGGCTTTGAATAAATAAATGAATGAATGATATAAAATTACGCGACAGACGTCAATACTTGAATCAGAGTCACGGTCAGTCGTAACGTGGATAAAGAATTATTGTGGCATCTTCAATGCCATAAGATGCCATTTAATGCCTTCGATGCCATACGATGCCTCTAAAACAATGGAAGTCATCAACTCCTTGTCTGTACATGATCAGAAAATCTTCAGTAAAAGTAAGGTCGAGGTTAACTGCCCGGCCAGCCACAAGATGTCACTAGATACAGAATGATAACAATGTATGACATACCTGTTGTTTTCATCTCAGTCAGATCCATTCTATGCTACAATCACTTACTACACAATCTGCTTCTGCAAAGATCCACGTTTTAATCGAAAATGCAATTTTAAATTGTATAGACAGAGATTAATTTTAATATTTTTAATATTGTAAATATTATTAGCGTTTAATCACGTCTGGGTCGTAGCAAGAGGTCTAACGCCTTCCACAGGTGCTACATCAGTAGAATCCTACGTGGACTACATCAGTAACATGGCGCTCAGGAAAACATAGCCAGTCTCCGTCGCTGCTAAGAAATACAGACTGGACTTTCCCCGGAACGTGGAACGGACTGCGGAAAACAAATACTTCCGGAGAGCCCAGTGGACTACCACAGCCCACAAAGAACAGGAGAAGACAACACGAACCATTGAGACAGTTGGGATTTGTTCGTGTATAGAATGAGGTGACAATCCTGAAATCCCGTATCTCTATGCAGTGTGGCAGATGGCTGAGGAAGGAAAAGATGTTTGACATCGCATCGTCGGCCGAATTTGCCTCCAAAAGAAGAATCACTGATTTTCAGCGTTGAGGTTATCATTGAAAAAGGTCTAATAGTTCCTAGCAAAGGTCTGTAATTGAGCAATCACGTATTGGTTACTGTTAATATCCATTGTTTAGAGACATCGTGCGGCTGCTAATGCCGTATCAATGATTTATCGTCAATTAATCGAAATTTACATATTTTATAACGTTGCAGGAAAGGATTTAAAGGCGTCTATGCAAGCAGAGTATAAATACTGTAGTAACTTCCAGTGTTTAACGACATCTTACGGCTATCAAGGCCGTTGACCTCGACTTTTTATCACCCTTCTTCCTTTGCCCATGCAGTTGGTTTAAAGTAATAAGATTGACATAAAATGACAACTACAAATAACGTTGAGAATTTCGATATAAAGGTGTTTAAGCAAAACGACATCTTGACTGCGACGTTATTATGTTTTAATAATCCTTGACGAATTTTTTTATTGCCTGTTGCTCCTTACTCCGCCACTGTCCGTACTTTGGCAGTGCCAGTCCCAAGCCTGGATACGGAAAGAGGGCGACGCTAATCATATTTGTTTTGACAGCATCGTTCAAGAAATCGATATAAAGTTTAATTGGATAACTCCACCACTGTCGTGTTAGGATGGTGCCAGTCCGAAGCTTTTTTAAAGGAGGAGGGCAGTACTAGTCTTTATTATGGAACAGTCGATAAACATAAGGTTATTTCACCGCTTTATTGAATGAATGAGCCTTGACATGGCAATGGACTCTTCCGTTCTCAACTTCAGACCAGAACGTGGGAGAATCGTTATTAATAATTGAAAAGTGACATGCAAGGACGGTTATTCTCCGACGCGACTTCAACTCCCATGGTGTAAGGAACCATTGATGCCCGTGAAAATAAAAAAAATAATACAATTATAGAGAACACGCTTGCCAACGGGGCGAAGCAAACACAAGTGGCAAAGAACCTGACGCACGAATTTCTACTGACGAGACTTTCCGACCTTTAACCGTTGAGGGGCTCTCTAGTTATTTAACCAATTGACATCGTCGTAATATTATGTCATGGACCCCAGATAGTTTAGCTTGCAACGCATGTCACAGTTCGCAAATTATGCGTTTATGGTGTTCTGGCATTCGACGAAATCTTGAAGGTCAAAGGCAGCGGTTTTAGAAATCGCAAGATGTCGCTAAGCACTCAAACGAGTACAATGATAAACTCTGTTTTAAACACCTTTAAATCATGGTTTTCTAATGATATGTAATTGTCATTTTCGTTCAATCTCTTCATCTTGTTAAACATCCATAATAGCCAACCTGTCAACTGTTATTGTCCACCTTCAGCGTTTTGCCTGTTGTTTTATGAAATACATACATTTAGTTAAATCTGCGTAATTAATTATTAACGGGTTAATTATTAACGGCCTTTGAAGAGAAGAGCAATCCGTGAAGCCTATAATATAGCCATGGGTACGAAGTGTCAGCGGTTTCATTTTCTTAGCCTCGGCATATGAGGTGGTATGGCCAGTGTTCTCCCTCGCCGTCTCATCTTTCCATAGACAGTGTATGGTCAGTTATAGCTGAGTTGAGTAGAAGGTGTAGTTGGAACAGAAATCTCGAACCAAATGTCTGTCCTGCCTGGGATTTGAACCCCGCACTTCATGATTGACAGTCGAGTACACTGACTACTACACTATCGATCACCCCTTATGCCAACAGGGGACGAATGGGACGATGCAGATCTGCCAGAAACGGAGTGTAGAAAACTTCTATAATCTTGGTCATAAAGGAGAAAGCGATATTCAATATGTTGCAGCGTATGAACAGAAACTTACTGTATAGTTCGATGTTGTTTTGGTCATTTCGACACCTTTTAATATCATTACCCGATATTATATAAAAGCTATTTCGTTCAATCGGTCATCTGAATTCTTATCTGTGAGTTGTCAATGTTGTGTTTAAGCAGACATAACGAAAAACTCGATGAAAAGACAAGCCTTAGTTCCGCCTCTATCGGGTAGTGCCAATCCCAAGCATCGATAAAGAAAGAGGACGACGCAAATTATGTTCCTCTCTATCCGAAAGTAAATAGCAATGTCGTCGATTTCGTTCAATTGCTAATCGAGCTTATACAACACCGCTCGAACGGTGAGATCTGTTAATGGAAAAATTACCTATCGACGTCAACGGCAGCCACGAGATGTCGCTAAACTCTCAAAACTACAATTATTATGATCTTCTGCTTAGAGAAATTATAGCGCTTTTGTATGATGCTATATACTGTAGGCCTATATAGGCCCATTATTCGATTTCGTTTAATAAACTGATATAAACCAAATGCCATCTATAAGCGGGACTTGGAGTCCCTCTCCGCTGAATTTCCAGCCTTCGCTTTTTCCACCTCGGTCCGCAACTTAGGGGTCATCCTGGACCAGGAACTGTCTTTCACGGAGTACATCACGGCATTGACTCGTTCCTGCTACTACCACTTGCGGCATCTGCGGGTTGTCACTCGCTCTCTTTCTTCTTCTTCTACCTCCACTCTGGTTCATGCCTTTGTTAGCAATCGATTCGACTACTGCTCTTCGCTCTACTGTGGACTTCCCAAGTCCGTTTGCATCCTTTGGAAGGCGTTTCGCGGGCGGCAGCTCGTCTAATTGGTGGTATCCCTAAGTTTGGCCACATCTCTGCATTCATGCGTGATGTCCTCCACTGGCTCCCGGTCCAGCAGCGCATCCATTATAGGTTCTCCTCCTTTGGCTGGCACTGTGTTCTGGGCAGATCACCTGTCTATCTCCGGGAGCTCTTTACTTTAGCCTCGGCCTGCTCTGGTCGCCGATCTCTGCGCTCAGCCTCTAGAGGTGACTTCGTAGTTCCGCATGCTCGCTCTGCTACCAGACGGCGTCGGGCTTTCTCGATCGTTGGTCCTTCTTTTTGGAATAGCCTCCCCTCAGACTTTCGTTCTCTCCCGCGTGACCTCTCTGAATCTTTCTATAGACTACTTAAGACCTTCATCTTTGACCGGGCCTGGGTCGGGGCATCTCTGAGTAGTTATCTTGAAGTTGCGCTATATAAATTTTATAGATAGATAGATAGATAGATAGATCTTGCGAAACTAAGATACATTATATATATTTATTTATATTTATTTGCTTAATTAATGCGTCAGAAATCAAGACAGAACATCAGTGCAAATAGCTGCAGAAGCAAAGCAATCACTGCGCAACAGGAGGCCAGAACGAAGCTATAGAAGCTTATATCACCCTTGTCCCTAGTATCTGAATCACATTTCGGTAAACGTTCAATGCCACACTGATCTAAACTAAGTTATGCAGCTTCATCTGAAACTAAACAATTTTAGTATTTAACATTTCATAAAATTTAATGATTAACATTCATATAGCACAGTAATCTGAACCGGAGTAAGCAAAGGTAAATTTTTTGACAAAAGTTTACTAAAATGATGAATAAAACAAGATGAATAAAATAAGATAGAACAGAATATCAATAATAGTAATAATAATAATAATAATAATAATAATAATAATAATAATAATAATAATAATAATAATAATAATAATAATAATAATAATAATAATAATAATAATAATAATAATAATAATAGAACTACCTCGGGTAAAAAAAAAAAAAATAATAATAATAATAATAATAATAATAATAATAATAATAATAATAATAATAATAATAATAATAATAATAATAATAATAATAATAATAAAAATAATAATAATAATAATGACAACAACAACAACATCAATAATAATAACAATAATAATAATAATAATAATAATAATAATAATAATAATAATAATAATAATAATAATAATAATAATAATAATTATAATAATAATAATAATAATAAGAGCCAAAATACCTGCCATCAAAGAGCCCAATGGCCTCTCCAGATCAGACGGCAAAAGGCCTGACGGAGTCACCATCATACCTTGGTACAGAGGTCGTTGCTTGGCATGGGATGTCACGGTGCCAGATACTTTCGCTGCATCCTACGAACATATAACATCGCAAAACGCAGATGCGGCAGCTGAAAAGGCAGCTCGCAACAAGGAAACCAAAATGATGCTATCTCACAATCACATCATTTCGTCCCTGTTGCAGTCGAAACTGCAGGAAGCTGGCACACAGAATCACTGCAGTTTGTTCAAGAACTAGGACGCAAGATCTCAGCAGCGACAGGCGACCAGCGTGAGACCAGTCATCTTCTACAACGCTTATCAGTCGCCCTACAAATTGCAAACTCTCTGTCTGTTTTAGGCACCACAGATTGCAACAACAGTAGCCCAGGACTGAACGAAGGCTTATAAAAATATTGAAAACAGTTACTTTTAATCAGTCTGTACATATGTTTGTTGGCTTTGTGAAGAAATAAATTTGTTTTATAATAATAATAATAATAATAATAATAATAATAATAATAATAATAATAATAATAATAATAATAATAATAATAATAATAATAATAATAATAATAATAATAATAATAATAATAATAATACATAACGGAGGTGTGTGTGCATCGAAGGTAATGAACACAGAATTAACTGGGATGCTTTATTCGGTAAAGACCTATTATGTCCCACAAAGTTATTGTTCACTGTGTTTTAGCAAGTTGCCTACTTTCAGTTCTCTTTTAAACATGAGAAGGAATTTCTCTTCTTTAAGTTCATCAGACAAAGAGTTCCACAAACGAGGTCCCAAGACATAGAGGATGAGCGCTCTGCATGTAGAACGTGCATGAGGAACAACATAATTGGATGAGCTCCGAGTGTTATGTTAGAGGGTTTGGTAATCAATAACGAAGTTATTGGAGAATGTTCTCTGTAACATAATACTATGTACAAACTTGAACATGAGCATGAGCTTAGACAAATGAGGTAAATTATAATTTGTTTGGCATGCTCTAAGGTGCAAAATAAAAGATTGGTAGACTATGTGATAAGTAAGAAGAGTGGGTGATTAGACTCTATTCTTACATTAAGGTTGATGTCAACTGCCCAATTTTAAATATATTGCACTCAAAGCTGCAATTAAATAATGATATTGTAGGACACCTTAACACCGCGTTTTCCTGTTGATATAATTATATGCATGTAGGTTAATTTGTTCAATCACTACTGAGAGCTGTAAATATACCAAATATAATCTTTGTCAGCGGCAGAGTTGTCATGTTGTCATAAGCTGCCGTTAAACTGTGGATCCAATCCAATCATTACAGAAAATGCAATCCACAATCAAGATTATCCTGTCCGGCAAGAAGCAATATCTGTCCCGTTGTTTACCGAAACTATCCAATCGTCATTTTTGTTCAAGTGGTGCCAGTCCCAAGCCCGAAAAATAGAGGAGAGCAACGCTAAACATCTCTATTATCAAAGTGTCGCTAGAGAGTAACTACACACACAGTCGCTAGTTACATCGTGGTCATTTGACGTATAAACGTTCTCGCTTAATAGTGAGTACTAATACTTGAATAATGGAAATTTACATAGATTATTACAATTATTGAGTTTGTCGGAAATAGATCGGCTTGAAATTCGATCTGATCGGTAGGCCCTACAAGTTGTTTAAAACCAAGAAAAACTGTCTCTTGAGGTAACTCCGATACACAGCCATGCGCATAAAGTGCTACTGACTTTATTTCTTAGCCTCGGCATATGTGGTTCGGTGGTTGGTTTTTCTTTCTCATCGTCTGATCTTCCCACTGAAGTTGTACTCCCAGTTTACTTTTTATTTCTACTGGAATCCAACAATCCAATCCAATACATACATGCATGCAGACATACATCCGGCAGAATGTGTGTTTAATGGTCAATTGATGTGGTTACCTATCGTTTGTGAGGACACTGGGCAGGCCCGACATGAGCAGTCCAACCTGATGGTGGTTGTCAGCCAGTCTTGTTCTTTTCTCTGCCTCTGCTGTAGACCACGCCATTCGATTGAGTTTATATTGTGAGATGGGGAGCAGGTCTGATGAGGACTTTCTATTATGCGCTATTATATAAATGCGCAGTTGCGATTACAATAATGTTTAAAGTTGATCATGCTAAGTTAGGATAGAAGAAGAAGAGGCGTTCTTGAAGCTAGCCCTGAGGCAGCCAAGGGGATAAAGACTTAAATTAATATCGTTTATTTAACGACGCCGTCATATCGACGATAATAGGCGCCTTGGGTATAAAGAATTAGCAAATTCATTTCATAAGCGTCGGCATATGAGAGCGGGTGGCCAGTCCTCTCCCTCGCCCGTCTCTTTTTCTCACGGGCGAGGGAGAGGACTGGCAAGATGTCATTCAACTCCCGATCAATCGGCTACCGTACCCAGCTACGACATTAATTAAGGACACGCATTGAAATGGATTGGAATAATCTGTCAATCTGACTGAATAACGTGTTTACGAGAATTTCAAGTCGAAACCAAAGGTCCTGACCGCCATAAGATGTCGTTAAACAATGAAAAAAATACAACCGGTAAAAATTTTCAGACACCCTTAAAACGTTGTCAACCAATCGGATATAAGTGTGGGACACGATAGGCGATTAATGCCTTATTAGCGATTCTCGTTTAATTGTGGGGCATGCAAAGTGAATTGTCGTCAACGGGCCTTGTTGTCAAACGAAGACGTTAAACCAGTGCATCTCCATAGGCGATATCATCCAATACCTCTAGATATGCGACAGGAGTGACGCCTGTCCAAAGGCAACATCATTCAGCGCCTCTCCATAGGCGACAGGATTAGAACCTCTCCATATGCAACAGCTTCCAGCGCCTCTCCCTAAACGACATCATCCAGCGCCTCTCCATAGGCGACAGGATTCAGCACCTATCCATAGGCGACAGCATCCAGCGCCTCTCCATAGGCGACATTATCTAGCACCTCTCCATAGGCGAAATCATCCAGCGCCTCTCCATAGGCGACATCATCAAGACCCTCTCCATTAGCGACATCATACAGCGCCTCTCCATAGGCGACAGGAGTAACGCCTCTCCAAAAGCAACATTATTCAGCGCATCTCCATGGGCGACAGGATTAGAGCCTCTCCATAGGCAAAAGGACTGACGCCTCTCCATATGCAACAGCTTCAAGCGCCTCTCCCTAGACGACATCATCCAGCGCCTCTCCAAAGGCGACATCATCCAGCGCCTCTCCATAGGCGACATCATCCAGCGCCTCTCCAAAGGCGACATCATCCAGCGCCTCTCCATAGGCGACATCATCCAGCGCCTCTCCATAGGCGACAGGATCGAGCGCCTCCCCATAGGCGACTTCATCCAGCGACTCTCCATAGGCGACATTATCCAGCGCCTCTCCATAGGCGACATCATCCAGCGCCTCTCCATAGGCGAAATCATCCAGCGCCTCTCCATAGGCGAAATCAGCCAGCGCCTCTCCATAGGCGACATCATCCAGCGCCTCTCCATAGGCGACATCTTCTAGCGCCACTCCATGGGCGACAGGATAAAGCGCCTCTCCATAGGCGACATCATCGAGCGCCTCACCATAGGCGACATCATCCAGCGCCTCTCCATAGGCGACAGGATTAAGCGCCTTTCCAAAGGCGACAAGATCCAGCGCATCTCAATAGGCGACATCATCCAGTGCGTCTCCATAGGCGACAGCATCCAGCGCCTCTCCATAGGCGACAGGATCGAGCGCCTCCCCATAGGCGACTTCATCCAGCGACTCTCCATAGGCGACATTATCCAGCGCCTCTCCATAGGCGACATCATCCAGCGCCTCTCCATAGGCGAAATCATCCAGCGCCTCTCCATAGGCGAAATCAGCCAGCGCCTCTCCATAGGCGACATCATCCAGCGCCTCTCCATAGGCGACATCTTCTAGCGCCTCTCCATGGGCGACAGGATAAAGCGCCTCTCCATAGGCGACATCATCGAGCGCCTCACCATAGGCGACATCATCCAGCGCCTCTCCATAGGCGACAGGATTAAGCGCCTTTCCAAAGGCGACAAGATCCAGCGCCTCTCCATAGGCGACATCATCCATTGCCTCTCCATAGGCGACATTCTCCAGCGCCTCTCCATAGGCGACAGGATACAGCGCCTCTCCATAGGCGACAGGATCCCGTGCCTCTCCATAGGCGACATCATCCAGTGCCTCTCCATAGGCGACATCACCCAGTGCCTCTCCATAGGCGACAGGATCCAGCGCCTCTCCATAGGCGACAGGATCCAGCGCCTCTCCATACGCGACATCATCCAGTGCCTCTCAATAGGCGACGTCATCCAGCGACTCTCCATAGGCGACTTCATCCAGCGACTCTCCATAGGTGACATTATCCAGCGCCTCTCCATGCGCGACATCATCCAGTGCCTCTCAATAGGCGACGTCATCCAGTGCCTCTCCTTTGGCGACAGGATCCAGCGCCTCTCCATAGGCGACATCATCCAGCGCCTCTCCATAGGCGACATCATCCAGTGCCTCTCCATAGGCGAAATCATCCAGCGCCTCTCCATAGGCGACATCATCCAGCGCCTCTCCATAGGCGACTTCATCCAGCGACTCTCCATAGGTGACATTATCCAGCGCCTCTCCATAGGCGACAGGATCCAGCGCCTCCCCATAGGCGACATCATCCAGCGACTCTCCATAGGCGACATTTTCCAGCGCCTCTCCATAGGAGACATCACCCAGCGCCTCTCCATAGGCGAAATCATCCAGCGCCTCTCCATAGGCGAAATCAGCCAGCGCTTCTCCATAGACGACATCATCCAGCGCCTCTCCATAGGCGACATCTTCTAGCGCCTCTCCATGGGCGACAGGATTAAGCGCCTCTCCATAGGCGACATCATCCAGCGCCTCTCCATAGGCGACAGGATTAAGCGCCTTTCCAAAGGCGACAAGATCCAGCGCCTCTCCATAGGCGACATCATCCAGTGCCTCTCCATAGGCGACATTCTCCAGCGCCTCTCCATAGGCGACAGGATACAGCGCCTCTCCATAGGCGACAGGATCCCGTGCCTCTCCATAGGCGACATCATCCAGTGCCTCTCCATAGGCGACATCATCCAGCGCCTCTCCATAGGCGACATAAACCAGCGCCTCTCCATAGGCGACGTCATCCAGGGCCTCTCCACAGGCGACAAGACCCAGCGCCTCTCCATAGGCGAAAGGATTAAGCGCCTCTCCATAGGCGACAGGATACAGCGCCTCTCCATAGGCGACAGGATCCAACGCCTCTCCATAGGCGACATCATCCAGCGCCTCTCCATTGGCGAGAAGACCCAGCGCCTCTCCATTGGCGACAGGATTAAGCGCCTCTCCATAGGCGACAGGGACCAGCGCCTCTCCATACCCGACATCATCAAGAGCCTCTCCATAGGCGACAAGACCCAGCGCCTCTCCATAGGCGACAGGATCCAGCGCCTCTCCATAGGCGACAGGATCCAGCGACTCTCCATAGGCGACATCATCCAGCGCCTCTCCATAGGCAACATCATCCAGCGCCTTACCACAGGCGACATCTTCCAGCGCCTCTCCATAGGCGACATCTTCCAGCGCCTCTCCATAGGCGACATCATCCAGCGCCTCTCCATAGGCGACATCTTCCAGCGCCTCTCCATAGGCGACATCTTCCAGCGCCTCTCCATAGGCGACTTCATCCAGCGTTTCTCCATAGGCAACAGGATTAAGCGCCTCTGTATAGGCGACATCATCCAGCTCCTCTCCATAGGCGACAGGATTAAGCGCCTCTGTATAGGCGACATCATCCAGCGCCTCTCCAAAGGTGACATCATCCAGCACATCTCCGTACTCGACATCATCCAGCGCCTCTCCATAGGCGACATCATCCAGCGCCTCTCCATAGGCGACTGCGTCCAGCGCCTCTCCATAGGCGACAGGATTAAGCACCTCTGCATAGGCGACATCATCCAGCGCCTAGTCATAGGCAACAGAATGCAGCGCATCTCCATAGGCGACATTATCCAGGGCCTCTCCATAGGCGACAGGATTAAGCGCCTCTGTATTGGCGACATCATCCAGCGCCTCCCCACAGGCGACGTCATCCAGCGCCTCTCCATAGGCGACAGGATTAAGCGCCTCTGTATTGGCGACATCATCCAGCGCCTCTCCATAGGCGACAGGATTAGAACCTCTCCATATGCAACAGCTTCCAGCGCCTCTCCCTAAACGACATCATCCAGCGCCTCTCCATAGGCGACAGGATCCAGCACCTATCCATAGGCGACAGCATCCAGCGCCTCTCCATAGGCGACATCATCCAGCGCCTCTCCATAGGCGAAATCATCCAGCGCCTCTCCATAGGCGACATCATCCAGACCCTCTCCATTAGCGACATCATCCAGCGCCTCTCCATAGGCGACAGGAGCAACGCCTCTCCAAAAGCAACATTATTCAGCGCATCTCCATGGGCGACAGGATTAGAGCCTTTCCATAGGCAAAAGGTCTGACGCCTCTCCATATGCAACAGCTTCCAGCGCCTCTTCCTAGACGACATCATCCAGCCCCTCTCCAAAGACTACATCATCCAGCGCCTCTCCATAGGCGACAACATCCAGCGCCTCTCCATAGGCGACATCATCCAGCGCCTCTCCATAGGCGACTGCGTCCAGCGCCTCTCCATAGGCGACAGGATTAAGCACCTCTCCATAGGCGACATCATCCAGCGCCTCTCCATAGGCGACATCATACAGCGCCTCTCCATATGCGACATCATCCAGCGCCTCTCCATAGGCGACATCATCCAGCGCCTCTCCATAGGCGACATCATCCAGTGCCTCTCCATAGGCGATAGGATTCAATACCTCTCCATGGGCGACAGGATACAGCGCCTCTCCATAGGCGACAGGATCCAGCGCATCTCCATAGGCGACATCATCCAGCGCCTCTGCATAGGCGACATCATCCAGCGCCTAGTCATAGGCAACAGAATGCAGCGCATCTCCATAGGCGACATTATCCAGGGCCTCTCCATAGGCGATATCTTCCTGCGTATCTCCACAGGCGACATCATCCAGCGCCTCCCCACAGGCGACGTCTTCCAGCGCCTTTCCATAGGCGACAGGATTAAGCGCCTCTGTATTGGCGACATCATCCAGCGCCTCTCCATAGGCGACAGGATTAGAACCTCTCTATATGCAACAGCTTCCAGCGCCTCTCCCTAAACGACATCATCCAGCGCCTCTCCATAGGCGACAGAATCCAGCACCTATCCATAGGCGACAGCATCCAGCGCCTCTCCATAGGCGACATCATCCAGCGCCTCTCCATAGGCGACATCATCCAGACCCTCTCCATTAGCGACATCATCCAGCGCCTCTCCATAGGCGACAGGAGTAACGCCTCTCCAAAAGCAACATTATTCAGCGCATCTCCATGGGCGACAGGATTAGAGCCTCTCCATAGGCAAAAGGTCTGACGCCTCTCCATATGCAACAGCTTCCAGCGCCTCTCCCTAGACGACATCATCCAGCCCCTCTCCAAAGACTACATCATCCAGCGCCTCTCCATAGGCAACATCATCCAGCGCCTCTCCACAGGCGACATCTTCCAGCGCCTCTCCATAGGCGACATCTTCCAGCGCCTCTCCATAGGCGACATCATCCAGCGCCTCTCCATAGGCGACATCTTCCAGCGCCTCTCCATAGGCGACTTCATCCAGCGACTCTCCATAGGCGACATTATCCAGCGCCTCTCCATAGGCGACATCATCCAGCGCCTCTCTATAGGCGAAATCATCCAGCGCCTCTCCATAGGCGAAATCAGCCAGCGCCTCTCCATAGGCGACATCATCCAGCGCCTCTCCATAGGCGACATCTTCTAGCGCCTCTCCATGGGCGACAGGATAAAGCGCTTCTCCATAGGCGACATCATCGAGCGCCTCACCATAGGCGACATCATCCAGCGCCTCTCCATAGGCGACAGGATTAAGCGCCTTTCCAAAGGCGACAAGATCCAGCGCATCTCAATAGGCGACATCATCCAGTGCGTCTCCATAGGCGACATCATCCAGCGCCTCTCCATAGGCGACAGGATCGAGCGCCTCCCCATAGGCGACTTCATCCAGCGACTCTCCATAGGCGACATTATCCAGCGCCTCTCTTTTTATCCATCTAGTTTAACTTGCGGGAATCTTGATTGATTGAGCCACATGCTAAAAAGTCAAATCTTGCGACGACTAATTCGATCACTTACAATCATTCAATCGTCATGAAACTTGGCAGATAGACTTGCACTCGCACACACTTCATTCTATCAAAATTTCAGCTCCCCCCAAAAAGGCTAGCTCTTAGAATCGGGGACTCAACTTTTCGAATCGGGGAATCCTCTTTTCCGACATGCAGCATTGCCATTGGCCAGCGTTGCCATTGGTCGCAACAAAAATGGGCGCGCTGCCTCATTAAACGGACGCTATGTCGTAAAATGAACGCGGACTATATATTTCTTGAGGTAACTGCTTCATAAGACGCATTATAGGATACTAGATGGATATAGTAAAAAACTTTGTTTTTACGGGCTGTATTTTATTTACGCACCTTTTAAAGGGCATTACCATCTACTATAAATAATCAGAAACTAGTAAATCGAACCGCGATCATTTGCTCCAATTGAAACTTTTTAAAAATTTGTTTGAAACGAAATAAGATGTTATGAAACTCTTTAAATCAAACCATTCTTACGTTTGCAATTATTTCAAATCGTCCCTAGAAATTGTTAGCTGCATGTTATCTAAATTTTACCGAATTAACGATTGTTGGGCCACACACTGCTAGCTCCGAAGTAACTAATTAATTAATGATTACTGAAATGTTAAATTATTAATTAGTAGCTTTAATCGCTCCTTTATCTGATGCACGAGGCATCATCCGATGACACACCAAAGCAAGCACTGATCATGCCAACACCCATATCCAGCATGGCAACGACATACAGACACATGGATTTCATACGAATTAAGAGATTAAGTGATATTGATTTTATTGATAAGTATCCGATCGGTCGGGTTAGTTACTGTTTAGCGACATTTTGTCAAAACAAAGATGATTAGCGTCGCCCTCCTCCCCCTTTTTGAAGACATGGGACTGGCACTACCAGAGCTCGGGCAGTAGTGGAGTTAATGCATACATGCACTATGTTATAACAAACATAAAGGCTACATAAACTTGTCTTTATTCTTGAGGACTTTCGCACTGGGAGCGCATCTGATTGGTGTGCGCTGTGAGAGGCGCTTTATGAATCTTTAAATACAATACAATACGATACATAAAGGTCTTTCCCCGAAATGGAGCAGTAACTCAAATGGTCTTTGTTATCACACAGCGTCCGTAAACTGAAACTGTAACTACTACTACTGTAACAAACGTCTACTGGAAAATTGTCGGATTTCACGGTCAAGCTTTTATATAACTTGAAAAAATTGGTTAAAAGAGGTGTTCAAAGTTAACGATTGACTTTAGTGAGCATTCTTGTAACACTGGCACCTTCGGCATGGCATACATCCAGTAATTCTATTCATTAGGGCTAAGCTTCGCACTGCTTGCTTGAGTACAGACAGTGGCGGTGTTTTACGTGCGTTGAGTCGTGTCAGGTGTTATCCAAATGTGCCAAAGAACAATCTAATTCCGATTTCCAGAGAGACCAGAGAGAGACAGCCAGACAGGTACGCATACAAACACAGAGAGAGATAGAGACAGACAGACAGACAGACAGACAGACAGACAGGCAGACAGAGACAGAGACAGAGACAGATAGACAGACAGAGAGACAGGGACAGGGACAGACAGACAGACAGAGACAGACAGACAGAGACAGACAGAGACAGACAGACAGAGACAGAGAAACAGAGAGACGGAGGAGCGTGGGAGGTAGGTAAATGAGTCGTTTTGTTTAAGATTTTGATATTGGACGACAGAGGATTGGATGGATGGGAGTATGAGTTCTTGAAGAGCTGAGATTCTAGTTAGGAGTGCAACGCCCAAGGGGTGATAGGCAGAGAGGACTGTGGGAGATGTTGCTAGGTGAGTGGGATGATCGGTGGCTGAGCTGGAAATTGGCGGAATATGGAACTGGGAATGTCCGCGACCGAAGGAATATAGAGGGCGCCAGGTTTAATCAACAACATCGCGTGGCCAGACATTGACTTCAAAGATATCATGCTAGAGCAGAACTCTAAGAAAAAAATCTTCTGCGGCGGAATATTCTACCTCAGAAGTAATGTTTTCGCCACATTTCTGGGGCGGAAGACCTTTGCGCATGCGCAAATCTTGACAAATGGGCATTGTAACAATTCGTTACTTCTTATCAAATGGCGTTGTGAGGGTCGTTTAGGGTCAGGTTAGGTGTCGTGAGGGTCGGTTAGGGTAAGGGTTAGTATTAGTGTCGTCATTAGAAACATGCTGAAGACGTTCCCTCGCAGAAGTAATTCCTTCAACCATTACGTGGTGGAATCTTCCGCCCTAGAAGCAACACACGTCCCTTGAACACCTTTATAAAGTTTGCCTTCGGTCTATGTGTACGAGAAGCAGTACGGTGTTTCAAATCTTTTACAGACATACAGCTGAGCACATTGCTTATGGCTAACATACCAATTAACAAACCAAGTGTACTTATGTGTGTGATTAATGGTCAGTTGATTATTTGATTGCATCTTGTAATAATATTACGTTGTTATATTATAAGAAAATGTTGAATGAAATGTTTAATTAAGTTATCCTGTTATGTAAATAACTGTTTAATGTAATGTAATAAAACATGTTTAAGATACATTCTTGTAAAAAGGTGTATGTTATAATCAACTGTGTATAGGCTATAATACATGTATATTTTACACATCTATGCTGAAATTCGGTTTACAAATAGCCACCTCTCACTGAAATTCTGTTTACAAATAGCCACCTCTCACCGTCCGCTTCGCTCACTTGATCGCCATGACCTTCTTGTCCCACGAGCGAGGACTACTAGGCCTATAGCTAAATCTCGAGCTTTTGCCTTCATTGGCCTTTTACTATGGAACCAACTCCTTTCATCAACTCGTTCTTTGATGCTATCTGGTGGGCCAGGTGCTTCTTTTCGTTGTCTTAAGACCACTCTTTTCGCTCGGAGTCTTTCGCACTGGGAGCGCCTCTGATTGGTGTTCACTGTGAGAGGCGCTTTATAAATGTATAAATACAATACAATACAATATAATACAAATACATGTTATTATAGAAAACTTAGAAATACTGTAAATAACTTTGTAAACATTTTTGAAAAGAGCTGAAATAGCCATAAAAAGAGCTGATATAGCCATAAAAGAGCTAATAATAATAATAATAATAATAATAATAATAATAATAATAATAATAATAATAATAATAATAATAATAATAATAATAATAATAATAATAATAATAATAATAATAATAATAATAATAATAATAATAATAATAATAATAATAATAATAATAATAAGGAACCTCAAGGTCTGCTTCGATCGGACGGCAAAAGACCGGATGGCATCACTCTTATTCCATGGAGGGCCGGCAGAGGCCTGGTGTGGGATGCCACGGTGGTGGACACGCTGGCACCGTCCTACCTTGCCGCATCAGTCACCCGAGCCGGAGCAGCGGCCGGCTTGGCAGAGGACAGAAAGAACCAGAAATACTCCGCCCTCCTTGACACTCACGTTTTAATTCCGATTGCTATGGAAACGCTAGGTCCAATCAACAACAAAGGCCTTGATTTTATCTCAGACCTGGGACGCCATCTGACACAAGCAACCGGCGAACCCAGAGAGTCCAGCTTCTTATTCCAGCGTATCTCCATTACAATACAACGCTTCAACGCTGTTGCTTTCAGTGGTTCCTTCATTAAACCCTTAATTGACATGGATGAGGGGTAGCCGTTCCAGAATACAACACTTTTATAATTTCTAAGACCCTGGGGAATGAAGTACCTCAGGGCAATAAAATAATAATAATAATAATAATAAACGCTCTTTATATAGTTTCTAAAGCCTGAGGGATCATATATACCTCGGGCACACACAAAAAATAATAATAATAATAATAATAATAATAATAATAATAATAATAATAATAATAATAATAATAATAATAATAATCGTTTATTGACGAAACACTTGGCACACCGCAACTTCTAAATCCTCGGATCAAGCACGCTATATCTAATTTATGCTAATCTATTCAGAAACAGTAATACCAGTTACAAATTAGCAAATTATTCAATTCAAAGCTGATATAGCCATACAAATTCAATTCAAAGCTGATATAGCCACTAGAGGTCTGCGGGTAGAGCATTTTTGCTACCCGACCCGTACCCGTAACACAGGACTGCTACCCGTACCCGTACCCGACCCGTACTCCAAATTACTACCCAACCCGACCCGTACCCGCGGGTATACCCGTACCCGTACTGTACCCGCCACGCAACTAATAGGACTTCCAATAATTCCAGTCCATACCAGTCCAATGGTCTTACAAAGCTTGTAGTAGTAATAATAATAGTCTTACGATCATGGTGATGATCACAGTAATAGTAATAGTAATAGTAGTAGTAGTAGTAGTAGTAGTAGTAGTAGTAGTAGTAGTAGTAGTAGTAGTAGTAGTAGTAGTAGTAGTAATAATAATAATAATAATAATAATAATAATAATAATAATAATAATAATAATAATAATAATAATAATAATAATAATAATAATAATAACTTGTTTCGGGGTACCCGGAGGAGACAGAACGCCTCTTTCAGCGTCTTTCAATGTGCACACAACGATTCAGCGTTTCGTTGCACGTTTACACATTTGACCGGTGAAGATGACCTTTAACTCCAGAACGACAACACATTTCCGATAGTTTCTTAGAGCCTTAAGGATTACACTTACCTATGGCGATTAAAATATAATAATAAAAATAACTTTTATTCAGACAGGCATAACACGGGAGTTTGGAACAAAATAGGGCCTACCGCTATTTGAATAGTTTATTTCTCAGAGGGAAAGGGGTGCTAGACTTGGTGTTTCAACTATGCCTAGCCTCAACTACTGTAACTGCATCAACCTGTTTTAAAGAAAACACGGCTGCTGAACTGTCAGGGTCGACGTCAGCGACCTCTGACCCCGATTGTCGGGCCTGAAACTCGGATGAGATGAGATGATATCTAAAACACTACGATTGGATTGTGCTAATTGAAACAAGCCATTTTGTAACTTTAAATTGAGCATCTATAAATGTCAAGCTCACTAAGGCGCAAGGACATAGGTCAAAACAAAGATATGGTACTTAGACTCGATATCGCCATTATGATAAGTCTTTGAAGGTGCAAGACTCACAATTACATGTAACGCCAAAACTTCAGTTCGGTACGGGTAAAACCGGGTATACCCGTACCCGTAATGCTCCTACCCGTACCCGACCCGACCCGTAAAATGTCTACCCGATCCGTACCCGACCCGCGGGTACGGGTCGGGTACGGGTAAACCCGCGGGTACGGGTATACCCGCAGACCCCTAATAGCCACACTCAAAAAGAGAGGTTAAAAAAGAAAAGAGAATTACAACAAAAAGAGCCAATGGGCCAAACAGAACGGAAATACAAAAGAAACACAAAGTAGCCAAAGGTAACACATAGTAGCCAAAGGATGTCGTTAAACAACTGGAAAATGAATGAAGGCGTTTAAGTTAAATTCTGAATATTTTTATCCAGGTGACTGAGGTGAGGTCGACGCTAAGGGCCCTGACAGCCACAAGATGTCGTTAAACACTTAAAACTAATAATTATTACCATCCAACCTGTGAGGCAGCAAAGGATGGTCAGTCCTCTCCCTCGCCGTCTCATCTTCGTATAACGACGGTGTACGGTCAGTAAAGCCTAGGGCAAGACGCGGAGATGTAATCACGAAAAAATTTCTCCCTGGCGTGGATTTGAACCCCGACCTCACGGGTGACAGGCCAACAAGCTGACCGCAAGTGTAAGGAAATATCCAGTAAATTAAAATATCCGGTCTTTGCCATCGTCATAAGACCGTTAGCGACAATAATCGAAGATTGTTTGCTATTGCAATGGTTTCTTTTTTGCAATGCATCGTAGCAATTGCCCGAGCGACGCGCAGCGGCTCACAATCAGACACATCGGCAGGTGGCATGCACGATAAAATACCGTGTGAGGTCGCTCGAGACTTGTGCAGCCGGCGAGTAGTCACCGCTAGAGGTCGCAAAATTTTTTCTTTTGTTCCTAAGTGTATTAAATCTATCGCCGGGGGCGCTCCATTTCAAAGAGAGCACGGTGAGCAGATGATAGTAAAATGAGCAGAAGAGAGCACTGTGAGCAGAAGAGAGCACAGTCGTCAGATGTCACTAAATATCGATTCTATTGTTAACGACCAAGTGGATATCATTCAACACATTCATTCAACACTTTTCGTTCTTTGTCAAACGTTTCCGCTATGCTTGTGTTAGTGCTAGTCCCAAGTCTAAAGCAAGGAGGGGGCGATGGAACGAATTTTTTTTCTAATTCCTAGTGTCGCTAAACAGCAAATTCAGTGTAATGCATTGGTCTTTAACGACATCTTGCTGTGGTTGGGTCCTCCACGGACATCGATCTCTGGACAACCCCTCTGATACGACGCAGCAATTGTGAGTAAGCTGGTCCATTGAGCGTGCTTTTAGAGTAGCGTTATAGGGGTTTGGAGTTTACGATTGCGATTACGACGACACGACTTACATATTACCTTACTTTACACTATGGCAACTGGTTTTGGGCGCAATGTTCATGGACACCTTTACAACGGTTTTATTCAAGGCTATATAAAAACGCGCCACGGTCTCAATGTATATCGTTTACATAGTTGTCTCTCGCAGAGGAATTTGTATTAGTTTCCTAAACGATGTGCTCATATAATATTATAATATTATTTTGGACGATTGGATAAATAGAAGATCGGAAAATTGTAAGAATAACGGAACGTAGACTTATTGATACTACAATGCAAAATAATACAGTCAAATTGGACACCTTTAAAACCGTCCCATTCTATGCTATATCTTAAACACAATGGCCATAGAATTCATCGGTCGTCAAAGGCCTTTGATTTCATATGACGACGTTAAACCTTGGAGTAAATAAAATAGAATTCATTGTCTTGTCTCTAAGATAACAAAGTTTAGTCGATCGCAACGGTCGTGGCAGATAATAAACTGTCGTTAAGTCAATGAATACTTAAAGTTTTTACACAGAATAACAGACCATTTGTTTTATGCATAAGCGTTCTGTATCTAGCGACATCTGATGACTTGCAAATGACTTTAAATTACAACTCTAATCAGATGCTTATTTTTCAGAATAAAAATTCTATGTGGAGAGCTTAAGATGAATCGTTACTGGGGAACGGACAATGGTGATTTAGGAGGATGGTTGGCTAATGTGGAGGATTGGGTTGAAGACTTTTGAGCAATACAATTGCAATTACAGTTTTCGAAGATACGTAGGCTAATAGTATTGTCAGTGTGCTTAAGAAAAATAAATGCATTCGGGATTTTTTTTATCCATTTGAGTAATTAAAGATAGGAGTGTTATCGTAATATCCTGCAATGTAATTTAGATCTCCGAAATCTTCCGGTGATAATATTACTTCTTCTTGTGGTTCTCTGCCTCTTAGGCAGGTTCAAATGTCCGACGTCGCCACTCCTCTCGTTGTTGGGCCTCTTCTTTCAGTTTCCTGTAGCCGTTTGTCATAATCCAATCCAGCATCATTTGTCTTGGTCTTCCTCTTGTCTTCCGCCCCTTCATTTTTCCTTCGATGACTGTTCTTAGTAGTGAGTCTCCTCTCAGCGTGTGCCCGATCCATTTCCTTTGCCTCTCTCTTTGCCCGTGGCGCTTTGGATAACATCTGGCCAAGAGAGCAAGAGGTACCGAGTTCGAGCCCCCGTTGGGCGGATATGCTTTGTAGGCTGCTATTAGCGCCGTTGTATTGCAAGCTGTCTGTTCTGTTAGTAGTTAACTAGTTAAGATTTCAGTTGCATAACATGTAAATGTACAGCGCAGTGCGTTTGTCAGGCGCTTAATTAAAGAATAAATATTATATTATATTATTATTATTTTATTATTGTGCGTATAAGGACTCTTTCTTCTCCAATTATTCCCAACACTTCTTCATTTGTTATATGTTCTGTCCAGCTGATTTTTTCCATTCTTCTCCATGTCCACATTTCGAAAGCTTCCAGTCGTCTTATATCCGCTTTTCTCATTGTCCATGTCTCCGATCCATACAGCACCACGCTCCATACTAGTGTCTTTATCATTCTTATCTTTAGATTCCTGTTTAGTTTTCCTATCAGTAATTCTCTTCTGTTTGAGAATGCCTCCTTTCCTATTGCTATCCTTCTTTTAATTTCTCTGTGGCATTTGGCATCTGTCGTGATCATACTCCCTAGGTAGCAGAATTCTTTGACTTGCTCTATCTGTTTTCCTCCAATGTGTATTCTGACTACAGTTTCCTTTCCTTTACTTATCTTCAATACCTTTGTCTTTTTGATGTTGATCTTCATCCCGTATTCGGTTGATGTTGTGTTTAGCCTTGATAATATTACAGCTGGTGATTATTTCGAATTGTCTTTTTCAGCGGATTAAGATTCCTTTGTGATTTTACTCGAACTAACAAAAGACAATTCTCTGCTCTGGTTTATAATAGGGTAGATCAAATTACATTGGATTAGATTAATGTATTTCGGAATAGTTTTGATTGGATTAGGTTCAGATTGGTTTGAATTTGTTTTTCAATATTATTATATTAGATTAGAATATGTGATATCATGAGTGCATAAAATTTAAGTAAAAAGATCTTCAACTATAATTATGAATTCGGTACAGAGTGCATGTTTTATATTGAAGCGATAAACGACGTAAAAGAGGTGTTTAAAATCAACGGTTTCTGTCTGTCTGTATTCTGGTGTCAGTGGCGCCACCTGCATACACACATGCATACATTAGTTTTATTGACTTTCGAGTCAGTTTGATGCGTACTTTGTATTAAGCGCGCTATATCTAATTCATGTTAATCTATTCATACGTCATCTTTCAAGAATGGAACAAACAGTTTGCAATTTAAGCAATGCAAGTGGTTAACCCATTTGAATCTCAGTTTCATGGAAATGTTGCACATAAACACTTCGAGCATTTCGACTCCTATCCGGTATACAAACAATATTAACTATAATGTGGCCGAAAGGTTTACTGATGCCCCTAACATTAGAATCAAGCTTTCTAGCATTAAGCCAACTATAAAAAATTGCATGAGAAGAAAGAAAAGCATTGTACACATTCAAATTTCATGTACTTCATGAGTCGTGGTTTTAATAATAATATAATAATATTTAATAATAATAATAATAATAATAATAATAATAATAATACACCAAGACCGACGTGAATGTTAACACTGAAAACCACGCCAACTATGATATGGGGGGCCGATAGCGCATTGGATAACAGAGAGCGCGAGAGTTACCGAGTTCGAGCTCCGTAGGGCGGACATGCTTTGTAGGCTGCTATTAGCGCCGTGTATTGCAGGCTGTCTGTTCTGTTAGTGATATAAAACTATTTGCATTAAAAAAAAAAAACACACACACTAAAACATCCATTTACAAAATTTTACCTTTATTAATTATTTTAACTAACCTATACACTTCATTCTGAAATAAATTTACCGTCAAAAGGGTTTTAACGGAAACTTCATGTTTATATAATTGACATTTATTTCTTAATACCTCTGAAATATCTTCTTTTTTACAATCAAGTAAGAGGTGATGCATTGTCTCCTTGACCTTACAAGTATCACATAGACCATCATCATGCCTTTTTATAATGAACAGCCTTTGATTAGTATTGGCTACTCCTAGACGTAGTCTAGAAATTTGAACTTCCTTATGTCTAAAAGGTTCTAAATATTTAATATCTGTACTAACAATTGGACATATAGATTTATAAAAATGACCTCTACTATCACCACTATATTCTATTTGCCATTTATTTATTATATAAAGTTTTATTAAAGTATAAATTTCCTGAAGTTCAAGATAATTAATAGAATTTATGTGATCAATTGTAAGAGCCTCTTTAGCCAAAGTATCTGCTCTATCATTGCCTGCCACATCAATGTGACTTGGGATCCAAATGAATCTTATTTGGTTAGAATTTAATTTGCTAATGTGATATAGTAAATCGTTTAATAAAGTAGGTCTAGATTGACAGTAAGACCTCTTTACTGATGTAAGAACACTCAATGAATCAGAGAAAATCGCAAACTTACATTTATTATAACATTCACTATTTAATATCCATAGAACAGTTTCAATAATTGCAGTCAACTCGGCTGCATATATAGTTGATTTATTACACAATCTAAATTTCTTATCTACATTTAAACTCGGTACTGTGAAAGCAGCAGCAACAAGATCATCTACTTTTGACCCATCAGTATAGATATGTACATAAGAGTCATATTTCGAAATTAATTCTAAGGCACACTGTTTTAGAAATTCAGGATTATCAGTTTTCTTATTAATAGATTTCTTCAGAGTTAAATCAACTTCTATTTCTTTGTTACACCAAGGAGGAGTAGAAGGGAAGGATGGGCCAATAAATGATGTATTAAGTGTAGAAAAGAATTCAGAGGTACGAGTATAGGTTGAATGTTCCTTACTATCAGATGTCCTAAAAACATTTGTCCAGTGATTTTCCATGACTCTAGTAAGGGGGTGAAATTTACTACCCAAAATTTTAGCTCCAAATTTTATTGAATTTTGGAGTCGTCTTAAATGAAGTGGTAATTCCCCACATTCATTTTGAAGTGCTGCTGCTGCAGTACCTTTGGGTGATCCACAACATAATCTAAGTGCTTCTGTTTGGATACAGGAAAGTTTATCCAGGTATGATTTACAAGCTGAAGAATATGCAACATCACCATAATCTAAAATAGACCTGATTAGTGCTCTATATATGGTTAGAAGAGTTTTCTTACAAGCTCCCCATCCATAGCCACTAATGGCTCTTATAAGATTTAACCTTTTTTTACATTTTTCAATTATATAATCAATGTGTGGCTTCCAAGTCAATTTGCTATCGAAAATGACTCCTAAGAATTTTACTTTATTTTCCATTTTAATTTGTTTTTGATCAATCTTTATAGTAATCCTTGCTAAATTATTTCTTTTGGAAAAGAGGACTCCAGTCGTTTTATTAATGGATATTTTGAAACCATTTTCATTACACCAATTCTGTATTAAATTGATTGATGATTGAATTTTATTTTCTAATGTTTTAATATTTCTCTGTCCAAAGTAAATAGCACTATCATCAGCAAAAAGGGACATTTCTACACCATCCACACCTGTGGGAATATCATTTATCATTATTAGGAATAAAATAGGAGAAATTATTGACCCTTGTGGAGTACCATTTTGTTGTATAAATTTATCTGAAAGTTCTGCCCCTACCTTAACCTGAAAAGTTCTATTAGATAGAAAGTTTTCAACCCAGATTAAATGTATTACCGCCTATTCCCACATTTTTGAAATTTTTTCAAAAGCGTAGGAACATGCAACATGAAATAATCGACGTTTAGCGACATCTTACGACTGCCAGGATCTTCTGCAGCTAATGGCTATTATTGAGCTCTAACCTCATATGCCAGGAATCTGCAATAAAATATTCGACTGGATCGATTCCAACAGTTGAGCGAAATCTTGCTACATCAAAGGCAGTAGTATAGTCAAAAGCCGATTTCAACTCAGTCTAGCGCTTCATAAGTCAACAATCGATCACAGTAGGCTTTTAAACCGAAACGGTGGTCTTCCCAACGACCCACCATCGATACACTACAGTTTGGGGCCAAGATCGATTTAGAGTTGACTTCAGGCTTTGGAGATGGGCGGAAAAAAGATGTTCATTCTCTTTCCTTGGGTAATATTAAGGGAAAAAAGGGGTTTGGAGTCAGTTAAATAGGAAAGCTGTTTTTAATTTTGTAAAAATGGGGCCGTGGGCGTTAGCGGCTCAGTAGCAGCAGCATCATTAGCAGTATCAGTCCAGCATACACAGTTCACTGTCAAGGTGATTCTGAAGCCTCCAATTGCTTTATAAAATCCGCCGAGGCAAAGAGGCAGCCAGCGCAGTCGCTATATAAATGATCCATTTACTATCCGAGGCTTACAGGCTACCCAGACTCTTATAATCCTTAACGAAAAGCTACTTCGTGACTCAATATTACAATTTATTTATCATGTGTCATACAGAAAACTTTAATCCCAGCTTAAACGTCTATTTTGTATTTACTCTGTAAAACTCTATTGAAATCGATTTGTAATTCTATTTTAAATTCACTCTTAAAGCTTTGTTATTGTCGAAAATTGTCATCGCATTGCGACTAAGCTTTTGCTTTCGATATCATCGTGTAAACTGCACACAGCATATACATCGATGGTACACGGGCTCGACTCAATATACGTCGATGGTGCACAGATGTTCGATGGCACACGGCAAAGATTTTAGCAGGGAGGCACCGGAAATTAATTCCAACATTTTCCCAAAATAGAAAAAATATTCGTTTCGCAAATAAAACTAGGGCAAAAACTAGGTCGCCGAGTCTCGTTCCGAATAATGCTGGAAATGACTTCCGGCAATCTGTTAGAGTAATCTACACCGAATAACTTTTCTCACTGGCTTTGGAAAGAATCTGATAATAGTCTTTGTTTGAAGTAAAAATGAAAAACGACCAAAATAACTATTGCATCACTTTGCCTTGTGAATCTTAACAAATGTATATATCTTAGAATCCTTTTTCTAACAAATAACGCGCTATATTGGAACCAGACGAGAAACTTACCAAGTGTAGGCCAACGGATTTTCAATCTAAGATTAAAATCTGTCTGCATCATGTGCACTT
>JACEVL010001436.1:0-30557 GCA_020284085.1 Aporrectodea caliginosa
TCACTCATTTCTGTTATGCACTTTAACCCTTTAATGAAACCAATGCAGCTCGTCGTTAAAGTGTTAAAGAACAAGCTCTGATTAGTCTTACTAACAACTTTGCCACCAGGTTTGTTTAAAGGTCATTGTTCACTAACATGCATCAAAACATTACAAATAATTATTAGTAACCAAAGGGCAATTATTTTGCTTCTCGGTCAGCTTTGACTGAAATCAATTTTCTGGCATGTAAACTGGTCAACAGCAACGGTAAAAGAAAATTCAGTCAAAGCATGACGACTATAAAGACAAATTGGCAAACATTGAATAGACATTCTTGGCAGTCAGATGGCAAGCCAAGCAAACCAAGGCAAGGTAAGTAACAGAAAGTAACCTAAGGTAATGTAAAGTAAGATGAGGTAAGGTCAGGCAAAGAGACAAGAGTAGGTAAAGTGATGTCAAGTAGGGTAAGGTGATGTACAGCAATGTAAGGAGGTGAGGTAAATAGGGTTTATTAAGTAAATGCAACAAGCTAAAAGAGGGTAAGGGAATGTAAGGTAAAAAGGTAGCAAGGCAAAGAAAAGCAAGGTGCATACTGCTTAGTGGTAAGGCAGTGATCATATTTGTTTACTTTAAACACAAACATGTAAACCACAGACAGAAATTCCTTAGTTTCATGGCCCAATAATGGATTGCCCATTTGACATGCAGATAAAATGGCCAACTGCTCAGTATTTATGTTTCAAATGTATAGGTCAATAGGTGTCTATGAAAGTTTCAACAACAAATAATTAAAAAGTATATAAGCACATTTCCAACTAAACTGACCTAGCTTCACAGCAATACATCCTACGCTCACTGCGCTTGAATCATATTCACGATACTTGTGATACGTCCTCACCTATGTCAACTCCGCACCATCCTTAACTCACTCTCCTACCACATGATCACCACTCTCGTCCATGTACTGATCTGTACTAGGATCATCTTTGTCAACACCATCTACTCTCCTCGCTAAACCTTTCGAAACTCCCTTATTGGTGGTCTCCCGAAGTTCGTCCATACAGCTGACTTCATTGGGGACTCCTTACACTGGCTCCTGTGCCTCAGCACATCCATTTCAAAATTTTTACTCTTATGTGCAACTGTCTCAGAAGGCTAGCTCCTTCATACCATAGGGCCTGCAGCAGGGGTGGACTGGGGAGTTCAAGCGGCCCGGGAAAAAACAAAAAGCAGGCCCTAACTTCATGACTTTTATTTTCTTTGTGCATTTTTTCATGCATACCCGAGGGCCAGTGACCTCCAAAGTCATGGGTCACTTTACAAATTACATTATGCAATAACAAAAAACGATAAATCGCATATATAATTTATAATTATATATAAAATATTAAGAATGCGTCAACTCAAGTTATAAATCAATTTATTCGGACTCACTGTGATGGTATTATTGCTGTTTATAGTATTAGCAACTTCTTTAAGCCGGGTGCCATTTCGGCTACATGATCTATAATTGTGTCATTATTCAGTTCACTTAAAACATCGGTTTCTGTTGACATAAGCATAAAAGCTTCAAGGTGTGTAGATGACAATGAGCTTCGCAAGCGATTCTTAATGTATTTCAATTTAGAGAAAGATCTCTCACAAGCTACTTGGGTAGACGACAGAGTCAATAAAAGTTTATATGCACTAAAGAGATGCTTGTATGCTTGCCCATAGAAACTGTATTTATGTAGTACAGAAAAGCAGCAAACAGGACATTTTTTGCAAAATTTGTCGGGTTGTTTACTTGCAGAAGGTGTTTGTTGAGAGCTGGTGTCTTCAGTTTGAATTGGAGTGGCTTTAAATAAATCGACTAGATTTCGGCATTTAGCTCCATCTTTACCAAGAATCTTTAGTTTCTTATCTCTTACTTTCTCCGCACCACCTTTACATTTACGTTTCGGATTTATATCACTCATAACCGTAACATATCTTATTTAATTAATATTACTTATTACTAACTAACAAATTTAAAAGAAATTTTATCAAAACAAACTCAGTGGAAGACGCCGGAAGTAGAATGGAAGATGTAAATTCTTATCTAACATGGCGGCCGCTGGCTGTACGGAGCACTGTAGGTAAGTAAGTATGCATTGCTCTTTTTCAGTTAATTTACAAACCGGTTAACCGAAACTAAAAACCGGTTAACCGATGCCGCAATTTTTTGTAAAAAACCTGTATCATCTGTACTAAATTGATTAAATTATTATATCACCGGTCCTGGCGGCCCACCGGGAATCTTCCCGGTCAGAAGGCTAGCTCCTTCATACCATAGGGCCTTCAGTACCTCGGTCTTCACTCCCTAGTCACTCCACTCTCTATGCTTGGACACCAAGGCCTTCTGGTTGTCCCCCGCATGTATGGGGCCATTGCTCAATCTAGAAGCATTGCCTGTGTTTGACCCTCTAGTTGGAGTTGCCTTCCACAGGAATTGCGGCTTGAGCTCCACAGTCTTTCTATTTCTCTGTTTCGGAAATGCCTGAAGTCCATTTTATTTGTTGGCAATTAGCACTGTCTTGGGTCAGGAGCGCCTTTGAATTGTTGAGCGGTGCTTTCATAAATGCTCAATTACAATGTCAATTATGATTACAATTACAAGATGCTATGCAAAAAAGCTCACATCAATCCATAGCCTACATACAATATAAATGCATACATACATAATAACAACGATGATTTCTATGCCGTAACACAACCGTTACAAAGACGCAAACATACACACATACTAATGTATATGTTTCTAATGATCAATTCTTGCAACTCTTTTAAACAAAAACTTGTGCATTCATGGCTTTCATTTGAACCCCAGTAAATAGCTTAATTCCAACACTGTAGAAATGCTGAACAAAATTATACGAAGGGCATCACTTTAAACATTTCGTTTATTGTAATATTATGCAACCAGTATTCCTACCTTTTCTCCGAAAGCGGCTTCACAGAGACGGCTATATCGTCCGGATCCCTCGAATGCGGCAGGGAACACAGTCTCCTCTAACCTGATCCTGGCGACGATCGAGAGTCCCTCTGTCTCGAAGAATCACCAGGCTAGGCAACGAAACGTCTTCCCCAGCTTCCGAAGTCAACGAATCTGTCGACTACCACCGTCTCTCGGACCCTTCTGCCGGCGATTCTTCGGTCTGCGACTGTAACCCGCTCGGCGGCACGCAGTTCAGGTTTCGCTCGGATGCACCTCGATGATCGCGCGCTTCGTCAGCCGTAGCCTTATCAGGTTGGTCTAGAGACTCAAACGGTTCTTGTCGAGCCGGTCTGTCTCGACTTAATATAGAAGCCCCATGACGGACGGTCGCCGAATATTGAGAGCCGAGACGTACGTGGGCCAAGACGCCCATACGCAATCGTGTCGCCATTATTATCACTAGCAGACGCTAATAACCTTCGACCGCAATAGAAACTTCATAGGTGTCATGTTATGACATATTCGTATAGCGCAATCGCATGAAAAGACAAGTGTACCGTTATCTACTGAAAAGTCATGCACTGTAGCAACTACATGTAGCAAGCCATAGCAAAAATCTTTGGCAGCCGATATAGTTAAGAATATGTGAGACTATATTTCCAACCTGGCATGGCGAGTGCTTCACAGATGAGAACAGGCTGAAGCTGATGTAGGCCTATTCGTTGGTGTCGGTCATTTCTCTGGTTTGTAGAAGAGTGCACTTTAATTTAATGATGTGTTGTTTGCTGGAGCAATTTTATCTTTTGTACCTAAATCACCTGCAATAAAAGGACAAACACTTGCATTAAGATTGGCATAATAGACTATAGACTATGATAGAGGTCCGCATAGGGACAGATCAAAAGACTTCAGTTTATGACTGCAGTGAAGCGGAAATGACAGTAAGACAACTCCATTGTCCTTTGCAGTTATCAATCACGAATAGAGAGGTGTAATTCGTGATTGTCGGGAATCATTAATAGGCCTACGCTTTGACAGAGTGCTGCATAAACGATAGGAATATGTCTTCATTCGACCATCCAGATGTTTTTGCCGCATCGATGCAAACGACAGGCCCATATATCCTATCGAAAAAATTGGTCGCGTGGGAAGACTAGCATTTGAGGAACGGCATTGCCTACAGCCTATAGTGTAAGAACAAGTGTAACTGGACTACCACGTTCTCTGCCTGTGATGGTTCTAACTTGTTTAGTGCGCTTATCAGCTACGATCAGGGCCGTATTATCTATTAGGCACAGTAGGCACTGTGCCTATAGGCCTACGAACCTAGCTTTCTGGCGCCTACGCAAGTCTGAAAATGAGATAGCTATAGCTATTGAAAAAACGGAAATATTGCATTAGACCTTAATTAGTGGAAATATCCAGGATATTAAATTTAAATAATCAGCTTTAAAAAAGTAAATCGAGATTTAAAATAAAAACTAGGTGTGTTCATGAATCATGATTAGGCCTAAACATGGTGTCAATAAATAACGTGAATGCGAGCTTAATTATATGCGTTCATGGGCGTATTTAGGGGTGCACGGTTTAACGGGTTCAACCCCCCTCCCCCAAATAAGTTTCCTTAAAAATTTATATGCCTTTACACAGTGTGATTCTCGTTAACGATAACGATAACGAAAATGTTCGTTAACGAAAATAAAATGATTTCATTAACGATAACTATAACTATAACTAAAAATATCATTAACTATAACTATAACGAAAATAACAGTAACGAAAATTCATCTTTATTTTCGTTAATAGGAAAAATAAAAATAGGAAGTGCATTATGGACGATTCGACATAAATGAGAACGAAAAATGCGATATTTTCATTATACAACTTGTCAGTTACTTTGGAAACTCGTGTATTCATGAAGCTGAATTCATCAAAGCTCTGAGCAAATTGTGAAACAGCGTGTTAATACACACAATTTTGCATATAGCCTTAAATTAATCATTATAACTAAGTAGTAACTCAAATTAACTAAAATAAAAGTCCATTAACTTAACTATAACTATAACTATAACTAAAAAATAATACTAACTATAACTATAACTATAACTATAACTAAAATTAAAACCATTAACTATAACTATAACTATAACTAAAATAAAATCTGTAAGGAGAATCACACTGCCTTTACATGCAAAATACAAAAAATGAACTTTTGCGACCATTTCCAATGGAAACCCCCAAATCTTAAAACCCCTCCAAAATTTTTTTCTGGTTACGCCCATGTTTGCATTTTAGCTTTAATGTAGTTAGGGTCTACGAATGCAACAAAGCCTATAGGGCCTACGGCGACCTTAAAATGGCCCATTTGGACAGTGGTTAGCCTATATTCCTATTTCAAATGATATTTTAAATGTCATAATACTGAACACTGATCTATCCATCACTGCAGACAAGTTATCAAAGAACATTTTGACCTTCAATTGCTTTGTCAAAACTGGTTGACATTTGTAAATCGTAATCGTCAGCCTCAAACTTCCAAAGCGCCACTCGAAAGCCAAACGCAGGGCACCAGCATATTCACGAGCGAGTCAGAGGGGCTGTCCAACCGGTAGTCAGAAAGAGTTCCTAGTCCGGTTGCCAGACGGTCAGAGGGGCAGAGCAGCTTTAAGCCAGGTGTCGTTAAGGACTGGAAGGTGGAGTGTCAGATGAGTCGGGGTGTGAACTCTCGAAGAGGTGAAACTTCAGTGTTGAGTGGAGAGCCCGATGGGTGATAAGATAGAGGAACCTGGGGGAGATGCTGGGGTGCACAGGCCCGCCGAGAGGGGGGGCAGAGGGGGCAAATGCCCAGGGACCCGGCGACTTTTAGGGGCCCGGCCGGGCCCGCAATCAACTTATGATATATATTATAATAAGATATACAAAGTTTATGATGTATATACAAAGAGTTTATGATGTTAAGCCTTATAAAATATAACGTAACACGTAACGAGGGGGCCCGGGAGGGCGGAAAATGCGGCTTGTGACAATTTTCAAAAAAAAAAAAGGTCATCAGAAAATTTTGTGGGGAAGTAAGAAAAAATTCAGTTTGTTTAGGGGCCCGTGACTGCTCTGCCTAGGGGCCGGAATTTCTGTCGGCGGGCCTGGGGGTGCAGATGCTAGCTGGTTGCTTCCGGAGTTCTGATGGTCAGCTGTAAATGACTCTTTACAAAATTTTGCAAAATATCAGCATCTGCCACCTCAAATTCAAACCAACTTTTTGGTATATGCCTATTCACATGATTAGATATTGCTAATCGGCATGCAAGCTTGCGAATCTCCTTTGAAGATAGGCCATGATACAGTTTTGCAGCTTTGTCTAGGCCTATGTATTCTGCTAGCTGCCTTTCTTTTTCGTCAGAAGACACCTGACGGTTTCTCACATACCCTACAATTAAGCTGTCTTCTCATCTCGGATCAGCGTGATTTACCTCACTTGCATGTTTCGTGTAAACCTACATAGGCCTATTGTCTTTTTAATAACCCATTTAGCTGCATTGGTTAGACCATAGGCTGGATCCCATAGGCTACTCCTCTGTGTAAGAGAGCGTGCGGATCGCTGTTCGCTTCCCGAAGGTGCATGACTTATGATGACTTGTTTAAAAGATTTATATCTCGGGCTAGCACGATCAGGGGCCGTCCATAAATGACGTCACGCTATTTTGGCCGATTTTTACCCCCTCCCCATGTCACACTTCGTCACAAAAAGTCACACCCCTGAAAAATGACGTCACAAAGCTCTGACCCCCTAAAACCAAATTTCCACTTGATAATAAAACATGTTTCAAATCCCATTTATTGTCATTGTAATAAGTATTTAAAAATCGGATGGTGAAAAAATTTAAATAATTAGAAAATTATTAATAATGGTGCCCGTATACATTAAAATAATCAAAAAATTATGAAAATTTTAATACTCAAAATTAGTGCTGTTATTTTAAACTTAAAATGTTGTTAATTGTTAAATTTAATTACACAGACCTGGTGTGACGTCACACTTCGCTGACCCCCCCTCCCCATGTCACACTTCGTCACAAATTTCCGACCCCCCCCCCCCTAGGTGCGTGACGTCATTTATGGACGGCCCCTCAGTACACGGGGACTTCAAATGGCATGGCGCCCACTCAAACGGGCAAGCGTTGGTGAAAGATCTCCCCCATCAATTCATTAAGCTATCAATGAGCAGGGTCGAGGCCATATAGGCCTACAGCAGAGATGGGTAACTAATCGATTATATACTAATCAATTGGCTAATCGATTAGACAACTCTATTTCTAAATCTAATTCTAATCGTTTAGCTCCAAGATTTTGCTAATTCTAATTCTAGTCGATTAGCAAATTTCAGTAATTCTAATCGATTAGCAATTTAACTAATCGTGCCTATCTGTGATATAGGCCTACAGTCGCTAGCCTATATAAAATCGAGTAGGCCTACATTTACATTTTGCAATATCGAGACAACGTCACATATTGAATGACTGTTGAAGTTTTTCACAACCAACTCCGCCACTGCTCGTACTCCGGCAGTGCCAGCCCAAGCCTGGATGAAGGAGGGCGACGTTAATGAAATTTGATATCACACAATGTCGTTAAATTGGAACCACCTACCTATACCTTCACAACCGTTTTACAGTAATTATTTATGCTGTACAGTGAGTAGAATACTGACCGCATTTAGTAGGTCTAACTGCTTTCACAGCTCGTAGAATGTGGTGTCTTCCCTCGCCTGTCTGCTTCTTAGAGGTCCTCATCAGTCATCTGTAACAAGACATCCAAGTAAGCGTTAGGTCCCAGTTAATTTTGTAAAATAATTACTTTTGGCCCAAATATGCTTTGTCATTCTGACATTGCAGTCAAATGGGGTATGTTGAAACACGATGGAGCCAGTTGAAGCGCCAGCTTTCAACTTGCCCCGCAACTATGCCACCATTTTCAACGAAAATAAAGGTCATTTGGATTCACTTGTAGTTGAAAAGTTTGTAATTAAAATAAGCATAGCCTACATTCATCTACAGAAAGGTTATAAGCACAAATTATCAATGTATACTATGCAACATATCAAAAGTTCTTAGAATGTAAAAATTTACTCACATTGTGCAAAAACCGTTTTCTTCTCGAAATATAAACAATGCTCTGCGCATTCCGAACTGTTGCGTCATAATGACGTAACCGAGGATTGTTGGCAATGACGTCAATAAATAAATGGAATTTTGCATCATCGACCAATATACGTCAATGTTTTGGATAGAGGTCGTTAACGGTCGTAAGTAATTAAGTAAGTAAGTAAGTAAGTAAGTAAGTAAGTGTGTTCTTTAAAAGTAAGTATTGTATTGTATTGTATTGTATTGTATTGTATTGTATTGTATTGTATTTGAACACTTGTTATAGCGCCCCTACCAGATTTCCCATTCAGAGGCATATACATTAATTAAGTAATTAAGAATGTTCTTTATTAAACGCAAGCAAACTCTCAGCGTTTTACATACAAAGTCAGAAATAATTTATGTATAAAGAAAAACGATATTTAGAAGAAATTTTTTTACTTACTTTATCCAACACCCTATAGCCAGGAAACGGCGCTTGGTGAGGGAATAAAATCTAGAAAGAACACGGTTAGGCCTATGTGAACGTGGGCGCAGATCGTGACCAGTAGGCTATATAGAACAGAGGGTAGTAGGCAATGGAGCATATGTACAGGATTGTTTAAGATATTTCTAAAAAAGATCTTGGTCGGCTTGGTCAAGGAAAAAATGGGGTGTATTTCAACCTATCCCTGCCTATAAAACGGTTTCGGTCCGCTATTAATCCAGGATCCGCTATTCCGGGGGTCCGCTATTCCGTGGATAGCATGCTGCGACACTAACCTTAGCCCTGACCCTAATCGACCCTCACGACGCGGAGTGAGGCGGATCCCCTAAATAGTGGACTCAGAAGATCAGAATACCTGCCCTGTAAGCCTACCCTACAAAACAACCCCAATCTCCCCTGTATGTGTGGGTGCATGCGTATATGCGTGTGTATGTATTTATTTATTTATTTGAAACAGTGAACAGAAAGAACTCAAAAAAGAAACATAACATACAGTAAAACAATGTACAGAAATGATAATAAGACAAGTTAATGTAAAATTGTATAAACAGTGCAATGATAAGATACATAAGTTCATAACCGATGGAATAACACTAATGAGGAGAAGAAGCACAAAGTGCTTATCGAGTCATCCCCATAGGTAGGAAAACTACATGTAGATGGGTAGGGTAGGCACTAGAACCAAAACAGAAAGTCAACATCAGGAAAAGGAACACTGGAAGTCAACAATATTAGTTACGAGAAAGTAGGATAATTTAGGAGTACTGAGAGACCAATAAGGATTTAAAAGTATATTTAAAGGATGGAAGAGAAAGGGCAGATCGGACAGAAGGGTCAATAGAATTCCATAGTTTAGGACCCATGATTCGAACCGAGGAAGAGCGCGCCCCAATTCTAGATATAGCAGATCGATAATCGTGCTTCTTGCGTGTATTGTATCGGTGGAGGTCAGAATTAGTCGTGAAAAAATTTTTAAATATGGAAGGAAGAAGACCCGACTGATGCCTATACATAAGAGTGGCCAGTTGATGACGATAAATATCATATATGGAGAGTAAATGGAGAGACTTGAATAGTGGGGAACTATGGGCAAGGTAATGTACGCCCGCAATGATTCTAATCACTCTCTTTTGGAGTAAAAAGATAGGTTTAAGACGATTTGGAGAGCCTCCAGCCCAAGCAGTAGTACAGTATGTTAAGTAGGGCAGCATAAGTGAATTATATAATTTCCTTAGGATTCCAGTAGGCAGCTTCCACTTGAGTGTGTTAATAATGCCCACCACTTTAGATACTTTGTTTTTAATCATCAAAATATGGTCATGCCAAGTCAAGTGTTCGTCAAGAATAACACCTAAAAATTTAACATTAGGAACACGTTTCAGTTCAACAGAATTTATTAGTAGGGGTTGTATAATTAGGTCAGTGTTGGTAGTCCTAGGACCACTGAACAAGACATAATTAGATTTCTTTATATTAAGTAATAAAAAATTAGCACAGAACCAGTTAGAAAGATGATTAAGCTCGAGAGTCATGTCCTGGAAAAGATGCAGCACATTGGATGAGGAAAGAAAAGCAGACGTGTCATCAGCAAAGAGTATGAAAGTAAGGGTCTTAGAGGAGTGGGAAACGTCATTAATATAGATTAGGAAAAGCAGAGGGCCAAGTATGGACCCCTGGGGAACCCCACAGAGAATGGGAAGTAGGTCAGAACTGGCGCCAGCATATGAAACAAATTGGAATCTGTTAGTAAGAAAGGAACCAAACCATTCCAATGGTAAGCCACGGATGCCATAATGAGACAGTTTGTCCAAAAGGATGTCATGCCGGATCGAGTCGAAGGCTTTAGAAAGATCGAGGAAAACACCCAGTGATTGTTTATGAGAATCCATAGATTCAGAAATTCGGTCAATGGTTTCAAGAATAGCCAAAGCAGTGGAATGATTCCTTCTAAAACCAAACTGGTTATCATACAAAATCTGGTTCACGTCTAAGAAATCATATAATCTTTTATGAACAATCTTTTCAAGTATCTAGTATCTAACCGAGACATGGACCACCGTAGCTACCGAAGATGGACTTAATTGCCCGGGCTACAACACATTCACTAAATCTCGCACTGCTAGTAAGGGCGGTGGTCTTGCCTTATTTATTGATCATAAATTCTCTTCCTGGGCCCTTGATGTCAAATTCTGCCCAATTAGCCCTATTGAGTTCTTGTTTGTTAACATCTCTCTACCTGATCATAAGGATATCATTATTGGTGTAATTTACAGACCTCCAAACTCTGACCCTAGATTATTTAACACTGACCTTGAATCCCTACTTTTATATCTCACTAAATTGCATAAACCCTGTTACTTATGTGGTGATTTTAATATCGATCTACTCAATATTGATTCCCATTTTTCTTCTAATGTGTTTCTTGACACCATGTCCTCCTCTTTCTTTCATCCTCTTATCACTCAGCCTACCAGACTCACCCAACACTCGTCGACACTAATCGACAACATTTTTACCAATGTACTTTCCTATAAAGAACTTCCTGGAATATTCCAAACAGGCATTAGCGACCATTTTCCTGTATTTGTTATTCTTGACTGGGAACTTCCGCCTTTGACTAAATCCAAGTTTATCACCTACCGTCCCAATAATGAACTAGCTCATCTTAATTTCCAATCCATGCTTGATAATGAGTACTGGTCTGATGTTCTTCAGGTGGACTGCCCGAATACTATACTCTGTTTAATCAATGATAAAATATTTGATATGTATAATACTTGTTTTCCACTTACCACCCGTAAAGTCAGGATCTATAAAACTAAGCTTAGGCCTTGGATGACCTCTGCTCTTTTGAAATCTTGCAAAACTAAAAATAAACTATATAAAATCTACCTTCGACACAAAACGGAGGAATCTTTAATTAACTACAAAAAATATAAAAATAAGCTCACATTGCTATTACGTAATAGTGAAAGACTTTATTATGCCAGTATGTTTGAACTTCATAACAATAATCTCCGCAAAACTTGGAAACTTATTAAACAAGCCATGGGCCATTCCACTTCCCTCCAAACGAATGTTCCTCTCTCTATTGATAATCAACTGACCTCTGACTCTTCTCTTATTGCTAGGGAATTTAACAAGTTTTTTGTGGGCATTGGACCCAATATGGCGACCAATATTCCTCTTACTTCTAGTAACTACAAGGACTATTTAAAGGACCCCAATCCTAACTCTCTCTTTCTTGCTCCTACCAACGAATATGAGATCTTTAATATTATCACTGATCTTAAGTTAACTAGCCCTACCACTTCTTCTGATTTCTCTGTTCAGCTGCTTAAACGTTATGCCTCCTATTTAGCTTTGCCGTTGGCTCATTTGATCAACCAATCTATTGGCCTGGGCATTGTTCCTGACTTAATGAAGATTGCCAAAGTTATTCCTATATTCAAATCTGGTAGCTCTCATGATATGACTAACTATCGTCCCATATCGACTTTGACTAGTTTCTATGTAATTTAATGTATGTAATGTATGTATGTATATATAAAATTATATATATATATGTATGCGTGTATGTATGTATGCATGTATGAATGGATGTATGTATATATATATATGTATGTTTGTTTGTATGTATGTATGACATTGTATGTATGTATGATGTATGCATGTATGTATGTATGTATGTATGTATTATTATTATTATTATGTATGCATGTTTGCAACTATGTATGTATCATGTATGTATGTATGTATGTATGTATGTATGTATGTATGTATGTATGTATGTATGTATGTATGTATGTATGTATATAATTATGTATGTATGTATGTTGGACTGGAGGGTACCGCACGGTCCGTACCAAACTTTTCCTTCCCGGAAGAAACTATATGCTCGTTATTATTTTCTCGGAGGAAGGACTTCATTTGAACCCTCGATCGTGACTCAAGGCATTTCTCCGGAGCACCATCATCATCGTGATTACCATCATCAAAATCATCATCATTGTTGATACTGTTATTTCCATTAATATTATTGTCATTATCATCATCATCGTCGTCGTTGTCGATCGTCGTCGTCATCATCATCATCATCATCATCATCATCATCATCATCATCATCATCATCATCATCATCATCATTTTCAGTGTGACGAAAATTTGGGGCTTCCCTTTAGGCGACTAATTGTATTGTATTGCTTTGTATTTATTAATTTATATAGCTCCGCTCACAGCAGTGGCCATTCAGTTGCGCTCCGAGTGCGAGAACCCCTAGACAAGGTTTTGAGGAAGGAGAAGGCTGTAGGAAGAGACCTAGAAAGAATGGTATCACGTAGAGGAGGGAAGGACATTCCATATGGAGGCCCAATAGTGGCAAAAGATCTAGTTTGGGCCCGAGTGGTCCTAACTCGTCTGAACAAACAGAGTTTTTCTGACCAAGGATCGGAGAGGTCGATGAGAAAGTGGAGCGGCTCTTTTGAAGTAATAGCTAGCCGATGAGTTACGCGATACTCCTTGTATGTTAATACATTTGACGGTATTTCCTTTGATCAGGTCTCCCTGGTCCCTCCTGGTCCCTCCCTCATGGTTCCTCTCGTTCCCTCTGGTCCCCTCTTCCTCCGCCGTTAGAATTTGATGTTAGCCTTGGATGTTAGCTGTCAGGCGGTGTCAATTTGATCTGGTCCCCTTGATCCCTTCTGGTCCCTAGATTCCTTTGATCTGGTCCCCCCTCTCCCTCCCTTTGGCATCGCGGGAAATGGTCTATAAGGAGCACAGAAATCACAGAAAGAAGAAGATGGGCAGCGATCCTGTACTCAATGCGCTGCCGGGTAGGGTGCCAGAGTAAAGTCTCCAGCATTATTATTATTATAGCTGGAGACGTTACAAAATTTGTGAATTCGTCCAAAAAGACGCTCAGCAGAGCGCAAGACCCGCAGGCACGCTATTCGATTGGATAGATTGGATTGGCCAGAGTAGAGTGAAGGCGGACTATGATGAAAGAATGCAATAGCAGTAAGTGAATGGGTAATGGTGTGAAGCTGGTGCAGCTGATAATAACAGTCCCGGGCAAGGTTGTGAATGTGTGGAGCAAAAGTGAGCTCCTGGTCCAACAGGACACCGAGGTCACGGTGTTGAGAATGTATAACCAGGGAATTCAGTCGCAAGTATATATATTCGTTTATTGAGAAAAACAATCTGACAAAAACGCAGAAATGCTAACATGAGTGAGGTCTAAGTAGTTAGTAAGGTGCGGATTGATCCCCAGTCACGTGACTGGAGCAGTAGCGCATCTCCCCACCCTCTACACCCTCCCTTATGACGTCACACCCCCAGCTGCTAGAGCAGTAGCGTCGCTTTGTGATTGGTTGTGTGCGCGAGGTGGGCGGGCCTTAGGGCACCCGTCTAAATGATTGACAGACGGATGGACACAGACATACAGACATACACACACAGACATACAGACGGACATACAGGCGGACATGCAGACTGACATGCAGACATACACATCATCATATACGCTTAAGTGCTACCTATTGTTCAGACCAAGTCTTAGGAACATTGTATACCTTTTAGCTTCATAAAATGAATTAAACTTTAAATGGCCGCATTAGCTTCTTTCAATAGAACGTTAACAGCCTTCTATAGACAGAATATATAAGCGACTTGTCTAACAATCCTTATCGTCCATCAAAGCGACCAAGCGTTTAACCAAGGCATAAATTTGGCTGCACTGTTTGCTTAATCAGATTCCTTCCGCACTCTCAATTTATAGCATGCTAGTAAGTAAGTAACTTTGACAGGTGAGCGGGCGCTAGGAAATTTGACAGGTGTGTCATTGCGTTAGGAACTTTGGCATGTGATCCATTGAGTATGAGGAGTGGGAGTCTGTTAACCATTGCGAACATAGTCAAGCAGAGAAGCGCAGGGCCTTATACCTTTACTTATGACCATTTCTTGACAAATCAAAGTGTTTAGACCTTTAATTTTACCCGTGCGACCTCTGACGCCAGGTGTACGGAATTGCACAAGCAGAGAAGCGCAGCGCCTTATACCTTTACTTTTGACCTTTACTGCTGTCAAATCAAAGTCTTTAGACCTTTAATTTTACGTGTGCGACCTCTGACGCCAGTTGTATGGAATTGCAACCTAGTCAGACGCTTCGTTCTACCACAACCGTGTAAATTCCTAATCTCACACGCTCGCTTAGCTGCTTGTCAACCTCGAGTTGTCACCTAAAAGCTGTGCTTCATGCTACGTTTCTAACTTCTGTCCAATCTAACTGCATTTTATAAATCGCTCGTCTAAATTTGTTTGAATGATAACTGCAAATCTTTCAATTTGTAAAATATCTTCATCCAAAACTCAAAGGCGAACTTCTATTAATTGAAAATCGGCGCATTTACTAAAGTGACAAGTGTATTTTAACAATCCTTACCACAATCAAAGAGACCATGCGTTTGTCCAAGGTGTAAATTTTGCCTGTTTGTATGCATAATCAGGCTCCTTCCACACTGACCTCAATCCTTTACATACATGCATGTTGAAACTTACGTGCATATTTGCTGTCCATGTGTCATATTAACATATTTGACTTAATATTGTTTAGCGCCATAAGCAGAAACCTTAATTTTATAAATCGCTCAATTGTTTTCCCTGCTCTGAGCTGCAGAAGGGAGTGCGACAGAGTAGAATTCTTGAAGAGGTGCTATATAAATTTGCATTCGAATACAGCTTACTATCTTCGATTTTTGCTAACTTCTAAATCCAGTTACTCCTTGCAGTATAAGGACAGTTGGACCTAGATCTTGTACTTTAGCGACTGTTGTGACTTCAGATCTCAACTCAAAACATGTATTGCATACGAGTCCACAAGTTTCGACAAACAAATATGGACGTGCAAAAGAAATAAAGTGGCATGAATAATTGAATCTTATAAAACCTTCTGCCGTGTCCAGCAAATAATTCCTTTTAGTTTATTAGCAAACGTTTAAAGTAGTCGTCATGTAAATATCAGATCAAACAAAGAGGCTAGACTTAAAGTCAGAGTGTCCCCATAAGATGTTTGAAGTAGCGCCACAGGCAATGTTTCTAACAAATGCAAACAGCGCGTTCACACCGCGTCGTTTGACCAATTACCGCGTCGCTTGACTGACTACAGCGACGAGCGTGCGAGTCAAGACTCTATAGAAGTTGAAGAATTAGGCAATATCCATTCTGCGGTTTCTGACAGATGCAAACAGGGTATTCACTCATTTTGCATCGAATCAGCGCAACAGTTGACCAAATATCGTGTCACCGCTTGACTGACTACCACATCGCTTGACTGATTGCAATATACAAACAAACCCCTGCAAAGACTTGACAAACTCAAAACATACAAAGTCCATCTTTTTTACCCGTTAAGCATTATAAAGTTGCTAAAATTTCTATAATATAGCAAATTATTAGATATAATCACATTGAGAGACTTGCAATGCACAGCGACTTTGAGGCTATGTTCACACATGATGTTCACCAGGTGTGCGCGTTCCGAAGTCACGTTAGACCTAAATTGTCTAAATGTTTGCTTAACTTGAAATGCTGGACGATTTTGAATTGACATTTGCGGCTGACGGCAGCGGTTGCACTTTACAGAGTCCTCGGTCAGAACTTAATTGCCTGAATGTTTTCTTAACTTGAAAAGTGGCATGATTTGAATTGACTTTTGCGATTGACAGCGACGGACGCTCCTTTCAAAGAGCCCTAGGTCAGAACTTAGTTGCTTGGATGTTTGCTTAGCTTGAATGAAATCTGGACAGTCCTGCATTTAATGCATTTCAGATAGCCTAGAGACGAAACTTTTCGCTCGGTATATGCCTTCAGCTAGAAGGTAGAACGACATACAATTATGATTTTGATACAATATTCTCAGAGTCAGCGTGAATTCTTGCATGCAGGTCGCTATGGCTAATGCATGTCTCTGCTGCAGATGGGACTGGTTGACGGTCGTTTCCACTTGTTGTACAATGTACAATTATAGGCCGCCTTAGACATCTAACATGCATTGTGAATCTCAGAAAGTACGCTTACAATTCTTACAAACGTTTTAACAACAAAACAGTATGGTCAGCATAAGAATTCTACGTTTCGCATTGTTCGACAAGCTGAAACTCTAAAGTTATTACATTCATATTCTTCACTTTCATGAGTTCTAGCATTGAAATTCGTAAAGTCAGCATAAGAATTCTACATTTCACAGTGTTTGACAAGTTGAAACTCTAAAGTCGACACATCAAACTAACTTCTACGTGTAAATAATATCGCTTAAACATTTCAACAGAATAGGCCTATTCTTCCATTCAAAACTTTACTTGTAAAGTAAACCATACTAGTCTTGTGTATTCTTCTATAACCAATAAAAACTTGTATATTTAGCTTTAACTCATAATGTTCATCAAGTAACTAAGCAATTTAAGTAAATTGAATCGGAAAGGCAGTAAATTACATTAACTCAAAGTAAAATCTATGACTTTGTTCAAAGGAATCAGCTAGGTTGTGAAAATAACTTCTCTTTACCAGAGTCATCTCTTTACGTGTTTGAAAGAATTGTAAGCGTACTTTCTGAGATTCACAATGCATGTTAGATGTCTAAGGCGGCCTATAATTGTACATTGTACAACAAGTGGAAACGACCGTCAACCAGTCCCATCTGCAGCAGAGACATGCATTAGCCAAAGCGACCTGCATGCAAGAATTCACGCTGACTCTGAGAATATTGTATCAAAATCGATTGACCCTGACACAATAATTGTATGTCGTTCTACCTTCTAGCTGAAGGCATATACCGAGCGAAAAGTTTCGTCTCTAGGCTATCTGAAATGCATTAAATGCAGGACTGTCCAGATTTCATTCAAGCTAAGCAAACATCCAAGCAACTAAGTTCTGACCTAGGGCTCTTTGAAAGGAGCGTCCGTCGCTGTCAATCGCAAAAGTCAATTCAAATCATGCCACTTTTCAAGTTAAGAAAACATTCAGGCAATTAAGTTCTGACCGAGGACTCTGTAAAGTGCAACCGCTGCCGTCAGCCGCAAATGTCAATTCAAAATCGTCCAGCATTTCAAGTTAAGCAAACATTTAGACAATTTAGGTCTAACGTGACTTCGGAACGCGCACACCTGGTGAACATCATGTGTGAACATAGCCTCAAAGTCGCTGTGCATTGCAAGTCTCTCAATGTGATTATATCTAATAATTTGCTATATTATAGAAATTTTAGCAACTTTATAATGCTTAACGGGTAAAAAAGATGGACTTTGTATGTTTTGAGTTTGTCAAGTCTTTGCAGGGGTTTGTTTGTATATTGCAATCAGTCAAGCGATGTGGTAGTCAGTCAAGCGGTGACACGATATTTGGTCAACTGTTGCGCTGATTCGATGCAAAATGAGTGAATACCCTGTTTGCATCTGTCAGAAACCGCAGAATGGATATTGCCTAATTCTTCAACTTCTATAGAGTCTTGACTCGCACGCTCGTCGCTGTAGTCAGTCAAGCGACGCGGTAATTGGTCAAACGACGCGGTGTGAACGCGCTGTTTGCATTTGTTAGAAACATTGCCTGTGGCGCTACTTCAAACATCTTATGGGGACACTCTGACTTTAAGTCTAGCCTCTTTGTTTGATCTGATATTTACATGACGACTACTTTAAACGTTTGCTAATAAACTAAAAGGAATTATTTGCTGGACACGGCAGAAGGTTTTATAAGATTCAATTATTCATGCCACTTTATTTCTTTTGCACGTCCATATTTGTTTGTCGAAACTTGTGGACTCGTATGCAATACATGTTTTGAGTTGAGATCTGAAGTCACAACAGTCGCTAAAGTACAAGATCTAGGTCCAACTGTCCTTATACTGCAAGGAGTAACTGGATTTAGAAGTTAGCAAAAATCGAAGATAGTAAGCTGTATTCGAATGCAAATTTATATAGCACCTCTTCAAGAATTCTACTCTGTCGCACTCCCTTCTGCAGCTCAGAGCAGGGAAAACAATTGAGCGATTTATAAAATTAAGGTTTCTGCTTATGGCGCTAAACAATATTAAGTCAAATATGTTAATATGACACATGGACAGCAAATATGCACGTAAGTTTCAACATGCATGTATGTAAAGGATTGAGGTCAGTGTGGAAGGAGCCTGATTATGCATACAAACAGGCAAAATTTACACCTTGGACAAACGCATGGTCTCTTTGATTGTGGTAAGGATTGTTAAAATACACTTGTCACTTTAGTAAATGCGCCGATTTTCAATTAATAGAAGTTCGCCTTTGAGTTTTGGATGAAGATATTTTACAAATTGAAAGATTTGCAGTTATCATTCAAACAAATTTAGACGAGCGATTTATAAAATGCAGTTAGATTGGACAGAAGTTAGAAACGTAGCATGAAGCACAGCTTTTAGGTGACAACTCGAGGTTGACAAGCAGCTAAGCGAGCGTGTGAGATTAGGAATTTACACGGTTGTGGTAGAACGAAGCGTCTGACTAGGTTGCAATTCCATACACCTGGCGTCAGAGGTCGCACACGTAAAATTAAAGGTCTAAAGACTTTGATTTGACAGCAGTAAAGGTCAAAAGTAAAGGTATAAGGCGCTGCGCTTCTCTGCTTGTGCAATTCCGTACACCTGGCGTCAGAGGTCGCACGGGTAAAATTAAAGGTCTAAACACTTTGATTTGTCAAGAAATGGTCATAAGTAAAGGTATAAGGCCCTGCGCTTCTCTGCTTGACTATGTTCGCAATGGTTAACAGACTCCCACTCCTCATACTCAATGGATCACATGCCAAAGTTCCTAACGCAATGACACACCTGTCAAATTTCCTAGCGCCCGCTCACCTGTCAAAGTTACTTACTTACTAGCATGCTATAAATTGAGAGTGCGGAAGGAATCTGATTAAGCAAACAGTGCAGCCAAATTTATGCCTTGGTTAAACGCTTGGTCGCTTTGATGGACGATAAGGATTGTTAGACAAGTCGCTTATATATTCTGTCTATAGAAGGCTGTTAACGTTCTATTGAAAGAAGCTAATGCGGCCATTTAAAGTTTAATTCATTTTATGAAGCTAAAAGGTATACAATGTTCCTAAGACTTGGTCTGAACAATAGGTAGCACTTAAGCGTATATGATGATGTGTATGTCTGCATGTCAGTCTGCATGTCCGCCTGTATGTCCGTCTGTATGTCTGTGTGTGTATGTCTGTATGTCTGTGTCCATCCGTCTGTCAATCATTTAGACGGGTGCCCTAAGGCCCGCCCACCTCGCGCACACAACCAATCACAAAGCGACGCTACTGCTCTAGCAGCTGGGGGTGTGACGTCATAAGGGAGGGTGTAGAGGGTGGGGAGATGCGCTACTGCTCCAGTCACGTGACTGGGGATCAATCCGCACCTTACTAACTACTGGTCTAGTTTGGCTAGTTTCTAGTTTAGGTAACACGATCCCGGACGTTGCCGATCTATCGCCGAGTACGTCTACGCCTGCTAAGAGAATGTCAGAGAACGTCAGAGAGTCAGCTGGAACGAAGCCGTCTAGTAACTGACGAGTATTGACTTCGATGACCCAAAGCCGACGGAGACGAGTAAATGCCCGCCTGTGGATGAGTCGGTCGAGAATCTACCGAAGAACGTCGATAATTATGGGCTACCGATCGGGAAACGAGAAGCGTTCTGCAGACGAGCACATCGACTACACAACTACTGGGAAGAGACCGAAGCCAATGAAACCCGGAAAGTTACACGGGACTGGATCCTTGGAGTCGTTCCTAGAACAATTTGAAGTCTGTGAAAGGCATAATCGTGGAACTGAGTCAGACAAGGTCGACTTCCTGCGCTGTGCCCTGGAGAATGCCGCCAACCAGTTATTGTGCCGCACATGGGGCTGTGGTAACGGCGGATGGGTCGCATGGATTGTCCTGCAGTCTCGGTCCGGAAAGGATTGCCAGACACGCCGTTCTGAACGACCTGATCAGCCGCAGCCTCACGCGCGCTGGCAATGCATCCCCAACATCAAAGATCGAGCCACCCGGGTTGTCGAGAACGGGCGGAAAGCGACCTGATGGGTTGACGCTGATTCCATGGCGCGTTGTGGTTGGACGTAGTCTTGTTTGGGACGTCACCATGACGGACACCGTGGCACCATCGTACCTAAATGCATCGTCTGCCGCTGTAGGAGCGGCGGCGGAGCTGGCAGCCACCAGACAGAATGCTACAATACAGCCAACTCCCTGTATCCCATTTGTTTGTGCCCAGGGCTTAAAGTGTGCATGGACGGTAATGGACGGCGTCCAGGCACTTATTTTCAAGGCTGGACGCCGTCCTGCCACTTATTAGGCAGCACCGCCTGGACGCCGTCCATGCAGCGTCCATGCAACAGTGTAATTCCTCTACGTCACTTTCAACAGCATTTAATTTTTTTAAGATTCCAATAAAATTTCATGTTGTCATTTTGATTTCTGAATGTGTTCTACCGTGTAAGTGTAACTTGTTTCTCCACCTCATTCCTGACTTGTACATTCTAGTTAACTTTTCATCAAATCGCACGTCATATAGGCCCTACGGCGCTTCCGGTTTTATCGTCTGAGTTTTCGTAGGCCCTAACAACTGGGGCCTAGTTTACCATCTACCTGACTGTCACATGACTCACATCCACTGTGAGTCTTGTCTTGACTGTTTCATAACTGAATGAACTTATCAAGTTTAATTACTTCAATAGAACGCATTGATACAATACGATACGATTCACCTAGACCTATAAACACCAACTGTCCCAATTTACGTAATTCACCAGCAAGACCCAGAAACTGTTGAGAGACAACATACGACTTCATGATCATATATTCGTTTATTGAGTTAACAACAGACAAAACGCTGTAGGTATATAAAGAAAAACAAAGGCAAGAAAAACAGGTCAGAAGGAAGTAATGACTTAATAAGAGTTGAAAATTGTCAATTGGAATTAAATGAATTGTTTCGTTATACAAAACTCAGCCAGCTCCGCATGACGATGCCCTTGCCCTACCAGTCACATTATGTTCCGGAGAGCATTTTCTAGGCTTCGTCTCACATTAAGTCACCTGAGGAAAACTATGTGTGCCACAGGATTGCAAAGCCTACGGAGAATATCTGCTAACAAGGTAGCGGCATCGATCGCCTATACAACTGGACAAAATGCATAGCCAATTTACAAAAACAGAAAAAATATATTTTTGAAATGGATTTTGACTGCAAAAATTAACTAGACACTTCTGAAAGAGCCGAAGGCGAAAGGTAAAGACGAAACCTGTTTCTTTTAAAATAAAACTTTGAAATTGTTGTGGTGTAAGTCTGGGAATCTGGATAAACCATGAAGTTTTCATAACTTTATCGTTCAGAAACTGCTGGAAAACAAGAGCGTAGCACGTCTTCCATTTGATAACAATTGCTACAAAACGCTTTGGCTTCTGGGGCGGAGCCCCAGACCCCGTGGAGGGAGCTCACGACGCTCCATCAGACACCCTAGTCGTTAGGCCTATGCGCATGGGAACTCAGCACTCACGGCTTCGTGCCTTCGGCGCTTGCAATAAGAGCACCTCAGGAAACATTTTACAGTTGCACCTCTGATTGGAGGGACAGGGGTTGAGGAGAGGGACGGGGAAGGGTATGGGGGTAAAGGGTATTGGTGGGAGGAGGGGAGGAAAGGTAAGTGGCGTCCAGGCACTTCTTTTTTTACACTTTAAGCACTGTTTGTGCCGCTTGCCTTCGAGACCTTGGGCTCCATCAATAACAACGGACTGGAATTCATCAAAGAATTGGGAAGACGCCTTACTCTAGCCTACTTACCGGAGACTCCGAAGAAACTTGTTATCTCTTCCAACGCTTAGCAATCACCATTCAACGCTTTAATGCCGTGACTTTCCGCGGTAGGCTACTTTTGCGCAACCAGAACTTGTCGAGTGAATAGCCGTTCCAGACGTCCATCTTAATAATTGTCTCCGGATATTTTTTTAGTAGCCTGATCGATTGGAACTACCTCGGGTAAAAAAATAACAACAATAATAAATTTTTAATAATAAATAGGCCTAATAGTTTTGACCACCTGAGGAATTATAAATGCCTCGGGTAAAAATATTTATATTAAATAAATTCTTAAGCATTATGCTCATGCATTATAGGCTACTTTATGATCAAAAAATGTGCTGTCGGTCTGTTGCAACTGGGACTATTATTCAACAATAATAGTCCAATGTTGCAACCAATAATTTTATATAAACGGTGCTTTGCGCGGTTAAGAATGATATGAACGCTCGTGGAGAAAATTTACACACCGGAACTACGTCAGATCGTCAAAGAATCTATATGAAGAGGATTGTTTACACATGAAAATAATTGTATATCCGTTTCCAACTTATACACAGATGTCGCCCCACTTCAAATTTGTTTCTGACTTTAATATGGTGATTTAAATCTCCACAGACAAGTTTTACTTCGCAAACATAGTTATTCGTGAATTTGCTTCATAAATATAACTGACTGAATTCATTTGTTATGTGAACAATATTCTATTTTGTCCTGACCCCGATTATCGTCCTAAAACCGTATACGTCTCATAAAAAGTTTCTAGTTCAGTGTATAGTCCTTGTTGAATCAGTTTCGTTTGATATTATTGAATCATTGTTACAAATATCAAGTTCTTCGTTTTAAAAAGAGTTGACGATAACAGACCTGTAAGGAAAACAAAGCACGTAATACTCTTATCACTGTATAACAATATAGAAAGTGGCTTAGTCCCGTGGTTGAAAGCTTTTGGCTGAATTGCGAATATTGCCACAGCGATCCAGTTAAGTGTCTTGTTTTTAATGTAGCCTATACATATCGACAAACACGATAATATTATAGGTTGTACCACAATGTACCTCTTCAAGGTATTAACTCGTAAGTGTTCACTATTCAATCCCAAAATAGAATAATCTGCCATTATATGGCGCAGAGCTATGGTTGCATTGAGGAAGTGGGGATCAAGAGGAAGGCCATTCTGGGTATATCAGTGCATATTTTAACTGTGTAACTACTGGGACAAATGTCCCAGTAGTTTTAGGATTTGTCCCAGTAGTTTTGGTGATTCTTCCAGGTAATACTCTACTTTCAATGTTAGTTTCCAATAACATTGAAAGTAGTGTAGCAGACTTTGTCCCAGTAGTCCAAATCCGTTAAAATATGCACTGGGGTATATAGTAGCACAAATTTAAACGGCTTGATGTATGCGTGTATCTATAAACTTACTGTAGCGTCATACAGGTACCTCACAATGGCCCTATCTCACCAACTGGTTGAATGGTTGAGTTGAACGTTGTATGGATCATTCATTGTCGTCATTTTTCGTTGTCGTACGAAGTTATTGTAAAGTTCTGTTTCGGTTTTATTTCTTTGCATTTAAAAGAGGTTAGTCTTTATCTGAGTTCTTGTGTGAAATAACCAGAAATGAGTTGCGTGAGGCATGAGTTATACCAGATAGAAAAATTATAAAAAATTATTCCAGATCTGCGAGTTCTACCGACACACTTTTGAGAGACTTTGGAAGCTCTATCAATGTTTTAGTGCATTAAATCCAGCTGCTTAATTATGTGGAATCGTGGATGCTGTCTTTTATTTATAATAATTAGCAACTATGGTGAATTTATATTTTTGCTTTAATTGAATGTCATTTTAGGACAATGAGTAAGGTGTCTACTGACCTAGTTCTTAATGGGATGCCAAATACAAAACATCAAAATGTTGTAAAGCATGGGAATCTAAACCCGAATGAAGATTCATCAAAGTTTCCTTCTTGTCTTGCTGACGGTGATTCATGTGTTCCGGAATCTGTCATGGCACTTAGGAATGCATATGCTATCCTGCGTGACAGGTACAATAAACTGAAATTGGAACACCAAAAGCTGCAGAAGCAATTGCAGAAAATCACTGAACCAAGTTCAAAGAAGACATCGCCCCAAAAGTCAAATTCCAAGGCTGAATCGAATGATTCGTTAAAGGAACTAGCCGGACATCAGGACAGTAAGTCGATTATGCATTCAGGCATCCGCATTTCAGATGATGAACCTTTGAGTGCGGGTACTTTAATAAGTGAGCTGGAACAACTTAGGGAACGGCTGGACAAGATGTCAAGGGAGGCACAGAGTTACGTTGACACCGATCTGAAGGGTATGATGGAAAATGTTATCCCAAAGCTAAGGGAACTGGAGAGGCAGTGTTCGTCCTTGTCAGAAGAAGGTCCAAGATCGCTGATTTTGTTGCGTTACAAAGAAACACGGGTCAAATCTGTCTGTGATGAGAAATTCATGTCCCAAAAAGCAGATGAAGAAATTCCAGGGAAACAGGAAAGCATTTTCCACACGCCAAATCAGTCTTTATCAGAGGATTTACAGCCATCTTCATCTCTTTCTAATGAATCACTTTATCAAAGTAAGTAGCTGCAATCCAAAATACATTACTTTATTTTTTACACAGTTTTATAAGGTGCATTAACACTGGTATATAAATTAAGCCAAATAATCTTTAGGTTAAGTGTTATATACCTGAGCACTTTGATAGAGCTACAGTGCAGAAGGCATCAAATACAGCTGTTGTTCTAAGTGAACTCGGTGTGCATGCCTGTTGTCATGAGCAAAGACACTAAAAATTACTTTTGGAAAATGTGCTTGGGAAGAGCTATTCAGTTTTCAGTCGTGATCTAAAGACCCACACATACTTGGCACAGTGACTACCTTAAGTCACATCTTCTGTTTAGGTCAGTTAAATATCTGTGTGTGCTGCTTTTTTGAGAGATCCATAAGTGACACAATAGTGTGGGTCAGAATTAGGGATTGTAGAAATTCATGGCAAAAAGTTCAAAATTCATTGTGGCATTTTGTAAAAATAGGTAAAAATCACGGCAAATTCACTGCTTGAAATCTCACTTTTATTTGCTAAGGTCCAACCAAACAATAACGCAAATAAGAAAGAAATTGTGTGTTCACGATGTATAAATAAATGTCAGTGTAAATGTCCTCCAGGAAATCACGTTTGTATTTACTAAGATCTAATCAACGTAATCATATCATTAACACAGATCAAAGCAGCGACATGCTGCCGCTGTGTAATGTCATGCTAATAGTCAGAGTCAACTTTGGGCACATAGTTTCTGCAATTGTAGATCATCATTACATGTAGCACCAAGTTCTCATCTGTAAAACTGTGATGCAGATTTTAAACAAATTGCCCAAAATCACGGCAATTCACAGCATTTGGGAAATTAACGGCATTAATGCAAATGCTGAAAATCTAGGAATTCACAGCCTCCGTGATTTCGTGAATTTCTACTATCCATAGTAATTTATACATACATACATGTACACATAAATATGTAGTAAATATAGTTTGTACAAATTTATAACATGTTAGGGGCCGTCCATAAAGTACGTCACGCTATTTTTGACCATTTTACCCCCCCTCCCCCTGTCACAAACTGTCACAAAACTCGGACCCCCCCCTAAAGTACGTCACACTTTCGACCGGGAAACTTTTCGAGGGGGGTAGTGACAGCAGTTTTCCCAAGAATTTTCGAGGGGGGTAGTAACAGGTGTTTTCCCATGACTTTTCGAGGGGGGGGATAGTAACAACAGTTTTTCGACACCAAAAATTTTCGAGGGGGGGTAGTAACAAGACTTTTCCAAGATTTTTATCCATAAATTTCACACTTTTGTATAAAATAAATTATAAATAAAATTTAAAAAAAATAAATGTGTGACGTCACGCATGGCCTGACCTCCCCCTGTCACAAACTGTCACACTTTCTTAAACCCCCTGGAGCGTGACGTACTTTATGGACGGCCCCTTATGCAGACACATAATTTATGGTGATTAAGTTCCATTTCTTTACGTACAGTAGCTTGAGTTTTGCCATGTAGTTATAACATATTTGGCATATGGATTTGGATAGTGCTATTAATATTGAAGGAAACAGGTTTACTAGGCAGATAGAATAAAAGTCATATTACACAGAATACTTGTTTCTGTTTTGACCAAAGTCACAAATGAAGAACAGGTATGAAAAATTGAAAACTTTTGTTCAACCTAAAGGACCAATCACTTTTATTTGGCCAAGTCTGTAATTAACTGATGCTGAATAAATGAGTTTGTTAAGTTTTAAAGAGAGTGAATTTACCGTATATGTGTTTTCATTACATTACTAATTTGTTTAATTTTCAGGTAATGTGGATTTAGTAAATGACCTTCTTTCCTCCACCTCAATGCAGTCGAATGATTTGAAACATATCTATGATATGCTGAGACAACAAAATGAAAAACTTAAGAAAATGGATAGTAAACTTGTAAGCAGGCAAAGAGTTCCAGAACCAGGTGAATCTATAAAATGTTAACATTCTCAAGTGTGCATTACATGACAAGTTTTCATACACTTGTAAAATTAGTACTTCCATTTTGTAAAGCCAGTGCTCTAGTAAGACAATTGAAATGTACTGTTGAATCAATATGGGATTGTTCATGAAAGACATCTGCAGTGAGGGATGGATGGGTTACCCAAATGGGTTACCCAAATCTGGACAAATGCAGACAAGGAGAGATGTACAGTGTGGATGTCAGCATCTCTGCTGGACCCAGAAGTGTCCCCAATGCAATCCAACAATTAGCACATTTATCCCTTCAAAATCAACAAAATAGCCTATTCCATATATGCTGAGTAGGATAGGAGATGAGGCCTGGTTTGAGTAGGTTATAGGTCTTTAATGCTCTCTAAAGATTGCTTTTATAACAGTAGTGAATTATTATAGATACGTGTACTAATCTAAGACAGTATAACCGTTTTGTTGTATGTTGGGTTTAATCCTATTTGGTTATATGTGGTTGATCTATGCAGTAAGTAGGGAAGAGCTTCAAATAATAAAGTTGCTATCATCTTGTCTGTCAGCCAACTGATCAAGTTGATCTCTGTCTCATTTTGTGTTCTTGTTAAACCTTTTGACTGGCTTGGCTCTGTATGCTCATTCTGCTCAGTCGCCTAGGTCATTGTGTGGTCAGACTTATCTGTTTTGGATTACCTCCCCACCATAGGCTGTCTCTCTGTCTCAACGAACTGATCTTCTGGATTTTGAACTGATTACAGCTCCTCTTTGGTGTGCCATCAGTTGATGCATTGTGCATTAGACGCTGGTGCTAGATAAATCACTAATTAATAATATCTTTCTAGGGTGCCTGTCCTGCATTGATTCTTGTTGAACTTGATCCTGCTGGGTTAAGTGTATGCTGACGATATCTAGGCCTTCCTGTGTTGTCTGATGCACTTACTGCAGGTGGTGTATGCAGTGGTGTATGGCAGCACTTGGGCTTGCTTGTCATTGTATCGTATTCATGCCAATGCTTTAGAAATACAGTACATCTGGCTGGGTAATTTGGCAGCAAAATAATATAGCCACCAGATTAATAGCGTGCATGTTTGAACAACCGCATTGGCTTCCTCTCTCTGTACGCATTAAATTCAAAATCCTCATTCTGGTATTCAAGGCACAAGAGAGTCTTGTCCCAAAATGTCTAACTGATGTATTACTTTGGCCTGTTTCAGCCTCCTTGTATCGTCCACTGGACACTCTTCAAACAGACTTGACCATCTAGTTCTTCAAACTAGAACAGCTATTATTCAGTCCCGGTCCTTTACCTCAATTGGTCCCTTTCTTTGGAATGCGCTGTCTCCATCTACTCACTCTCAAAATCTAGCTGGTAACGCCTCCTCCTCCTTTGCTTTCCTCAAAACCTATTTCTTCTCTTGTGGCCTTGCACACTGGGAGTGCCTCTGAACGGTTCACCCTACGAGAGGCGCTTGATAAATGTTTGAATACAATAAAAAAATTAATTGAAGCCACTGAATTCACTTAGCTCACCTTTTGTCTTTCCATTCAGGATCGTGGGTTGACCTAGATCAGAATTGACTGTGACTGGCAAATAGACATTGTTTGTTGCTCTTGTTTCTGTAAGCTGGACCAGGTGTGGTCCTGTCTCTTGCATTCAGTGCTTATGTCACTCACTAATTGGGTGACAATTTGGCCGTCGTCTGCTTGGAATGGTCTTCCTCTAAGTAGGCATCTTCTCTTGTATAGTGATCCTACTTGTGCACTGTTTATAAAGGCTTTTCCACTGAGGCAGGGCTGGAAGCACGTCTATAAACACTGTATAAATTTATTAAATGAATGCATGAATGAATGGTTTTCCATTCATAAACGGCTATTTTTAAGATGATGATAATCATTGTATTATTTCTAGTAATAAGAGGTATATTTTTTGCAATGCAATCTGTTGCAGGTTTTGCAAACGGTCCTGATGGTGACTGGAGCATGATTGCTAGACCTTCGTAATGAACAGGAAGCAGTAGCTTTATTCTATTCACACCACTCTGGCTTGGAAGATAAAGTACATTCACATGCTGACCGGTGTAACATTGTCAAAAACTTAATTGTAGTATATATATAATGGATTTTGTTATGGCACTGTTTTCATAGCTTTCTTACTGCAAAAGTAGTTGGGGGTAGAGGTAAGGTTAAGGTTGGAGCAGAATTATTAGTATCTGGATGAAAAATTGGCAGTTTTGAAAGGATTAATCATGAATATGACATTTATGCAAGACTACTAACATTATTAAAACAAGAATTCTTGACTCCTGCATTTACCTTCTTTTTATATGCAATTAAGTTTTGTATTCTTCAGGTTGTTTTGCATCGCCATCATATTCATTCATTCATTCAGAGCATTTATATAGCGCCCCTTCAAGAAGCTACTCGGGAGCGCTCCTGGCCCAGCCACGACTAAAGAAAAAAGACTTGAGGAACTTGTAAAACCCTGTCATATGTTAGCATATGTGGTCATGGGCTTTTCAAATGCCGTGCAGAATAATAACGGGCTTGAATCAGTATGATATTTGTGTCCATGGTAATGTTTCACATGCAGAAACAGATCAAGTTGAAAATCATTGTGCTGAATGTGCTCATATACAAGTGCCATGCTGGATGTACTGTATATTTTCTTAAGTTGCTGTGGTTGTTCATGTGGTGAATGCATGGCTGCAGGTCTCTTAACTCCACTGCATAAGGTGAACAGGTTGAGTTGTTCCAAAACTTCCATATTTAGCATAGAAAAATGCTTTGCCAGTCTTATCATTGTAGAATTAGTTGTGGATCAGCCTGTGACATAGCTACTTTTCCTCTATTCCATAAGCACTTGAAGCGCATTCTTTTTTGATTGTGGTTTTGTGCGTTTAGGTCAAATGCACCTCTAAAGAACATTTCGTAACACTTTAACGACGAGCTGCATTGTTTTTCCAGTAACATTTAGTACACATTCATCGTTAAATTGTTAAAAAGATGCTGTTTAACCATGTAGTTATGATTTCTAATGTGCATATTGTAAATAGGTTAATTGGTACCAATTTTGTAAATAACATTTGCATAAGAGAATTGAGCAGGTTTACAAGAGACCTAGATTGTAGTGGTGGGAGGAATGGTTATATTGAGGACAGTGCACATGATTTAGCAAAATGCTGGCCCACCTGAACAGGTGAATGAGGAAGCTGGGCCATTGAGTCAGAGCTGTTGTTAATGATTGTTATATGCATGTGTGTTTCACGATAGCTTCATAGTGGCTTGGCCTTGGTCAACCCATAATTCTGGAACAGGCTGCCATGCAGTGTGTCACATGAGCTTCTTGTACTTTCTCTGACTTTATTTCCTCAGTGGCTGAAGGGCATTCTCTTTGATCGTGGGTCTTGCATTGCAAAGTAGGGAGCACGTCCGAGTTTTCTTGGAGACACTTGTATAAATGTGCACTAGCAACTGAACTACATGCTTAATTAACATTGGGACAAATATATATATTATACATATTCGAGTCTAAACCACTGATTTTGGCTAAAGCTAACTTGAACTAACATTGGCTTTT
>JACEVL010001437.1:0-31059 GCA_020284085.1 Aporrectodea caliginosa
TTTATACGGTCAGAGCTACAGTGCACGGTGCCAATCGTGTAGGCTATTGGATTTCCATTTCAGTCCACGCTTCCAATTTGCGTCTTCTAATTGGTCAGTTACCCACTAATGAATATGCATCAATAAAACATCAGCGCTAATACTGTTGTTACCTTTAGTGACCCGCGCGCTTGACTAATTATTTTGCAGCACAAAAAGCATTATACACGATCTCTGTCGATCTCATTATTGACCGCTGCCTCGCTATAAGGTATAGCGCTACCTTTTCATCATTACTATTAATTACTTTTTTTATCATTAATTGGTAACTTCTATAGCGCCAGTATCTAATGCACAAGGCATCAACCGATGACGCAACAAAACAATCGGTTAGACCCACTGAAGTTACCGTTCAGGTAATAATATTAGTTTATTTCGTGAAATCGCAAACTTGAACACCGAACATCACATAGGCTACTTAAACTAAATAACTAAATCAAAGAACAGACGAAAGGTACGAAGATACTCCATCATCGTACATATGCAATTAAATTCAAGCACATCGTTTCTATTACGGCGCTTACAACTCTATAGTGACGTAGGGGAGGGGCCTATTTTTGGGCCAGTGGCAGCGTCATCTATGGAGACAAAACAGGTTCACGATAACGATATCCGCATTATGGGCTTCACGTCCTCTAGAATATGGGACCATATGTAGAACATGTCAAGCCATAATTATAGGAATATTGTTATAGGCCTACATGAATTATTATGCCCTATATAATCTTGACGTTGCTGTAGGGAAAACAGAGACACTCCCTGCCCTTAAAACTTCCTCGGCTCGACTCTAAAGGTAAGTAGGATCGACTGGATGATGCGACGTGTTCATGTGTTCATGGTAGGCCTAACTGAAAGAGACGTGTTCATGAGTTCATGGTATACGGCCTAACTGAAAGAGTCATCTCGTTGACAGAGTTGATCGATGAAATTATTAAGGTCGTTAAAAGATGTCAAGTCTACCAAACAGCTTTAGAAAAGAAGAAATCGAGCATGTTAGGCCTAACCTTGAGAAGACTTAATTCATTAGATATGAAGCTGTACAAATAATACTCTGGGGTAGGCTTATGCCAGGCCAGAGTAAGTCCAATGGGTCCAACCGATTGCTTTGGTGCGCCTTCGGTTGATGCCTTGTGCATTAGGTACAGGCGCTATAGAAATTGTCTACTTCTAATTCGTCGCCTCTTAGTCTCTTTTGGCCTATCAGGAATCTGGGAAGCTGCTTGAATGGCTTTGCTTTTTTTGCATGGGCGCTGTCCTGTGCTATCCTATTATCCGCTTGATCCCAGTGGGTTGCCTGCAGTTGTTGCCATTCCTTTCGGTTTAACGCATGGCTCTGTTCTTGATCCACGGCTGTACAATTGTACATTTTGCACACTGCTGAAATAACAAGTTACTGAACATACTGTCTTGCAGAGCTCGAGGGTACGCGTACCCTAAAATACAATACGTTAAAATACGTACGTACCTTTCAAAAAATAGAATACGCGTACGGTACGTATCATACACGAAAATTTTATTTATGGTTTACTCGGCGCCCATAGCCAACGTATAATCTGAAAATCTGATAATGAGCAGTGATGTGGTTAACGTATTTTTTTATTGTTTACGTACCCTAAAATAGGGTACGTTAAAAAAACGTACGTACCTTTCAAAAAATAGAATACGTATGGTACGTACCCTCGAGCTTTGCTGTCTTGGTCTCATGTGGTGTGTTGAGTCCGTTGAGCCATTCATTTAAACAGTAAGCCTAATTAGCCTATTACAATGGTGTCCTTTAATCTGTTCGTGTAGGCCTAGTGTTGATTAATAGTCTACGGTCACTGCTGTGGATAAGTTTGAGATCTATTGTATACATGGTAATCGTACACATGCGCTTAAGTAGGCCCTTATAAGTGTATGACACGTCTTTGCTTATAATTTAAGTAGGCCCCTACTAGGGGCCTACTTTAAGTGACGTCTTTCTGTTTTCAGTTGCTATGCTTTAACTTGAGCTAGAGCCTATAGATGGGGCAAAAAAGCTGTAGGCCTAGCTTCAGTTATAATTTATTGTCAACTCGTGAATCGGTGCAGTAGACCTTGTATAGTGTCCAGTATTTAACGACATAATTATTATGACTCATTGCGAAAACAATTCACAGCATGCATATCAGGTGTTGGTCACTCAGGCATAAAAGAATTTCTTTCCACCTGCAATATGTCTGAGAAGCCGTAGGCTAAGGCTAGCTGCTTATAATAATAGGCCTATATAAATACCAAGTCTATAATTATGGCGTGATTTTGCTGCAAGTCTACAGGACAACTTTCTTTGCAATAGACTATAGACCTACAATCCTATACATACACCGAAGACATACCCAAAATACGCATGGAATGTTTTAAATTCTCGATTTTATTTAGGCCTACACAAATGAGCTAGGCTCTTAAAACATGCTAAACAGACGGGAGTCGGAAGATCTGCGATAAAGCCAACATACCTTAACTTAGGCATATATTTTCTGAGTTTGGATTATTAAGGGTTGAACAGATAGGCCCTAAGGATCACTCAAATCGGGGAATTTATGTAGGCCTATCGCTATGATCATGACATCGTCGCTCGAGAAGTAGGCCTAGACTGTTCTATGTGCATTTTTGGTGAAACGGAGAAAATCGAAAAAGAAAGTTTAGTGACTTACATGTAGAATTAGTAGGCTACTGAAAACTCTTTGGTGGGACAAAATAGAGAAAGAATGTTTAGAAAACATTTATGTGGACATCGGCAACTTTAAACAATCACGACGATTGAAGCCTCTGGCATAAGAAAACATAGGCCTAACTTGAAGGCAACTTTCGGAATTTGTTCAAATAGAACAAAATAATAACAGAAATAGCTCTATAGGCCTACAATTAAATGTTATCATGATTCGTCATTATATGGAACATTATAATTTATTATAAGTGAAATGAATTGATTGAATTAATTTGAAGGATTATTATTTAAATAATGCAGAAGGAAAATGGGCTCTGTTCGTGGGCCTAGGCCTATATAGGCTACTTCTTCGACTTCAAAATAGCAGTGGATAACATCTAATCTACTGACATCTATAGAGCCATTATTATTACCCAAAAAGCACCCATTGATGGTCGTTTGAGAAGCCCGGTAGAAATTTATCCCACAGGTAGCCTAATCTTAACGATTGCGAAAATAATTTTAGGCCTAGGCCTAATAGGCATGAGCTCAAGCGTCGCGTTAGGCCTAATTGTTTTAATTAAAAGCTTCAAATTGTACCAGTAAAACGATTCATTTTTTTAATTTAACAAAGTCTATAGAAACACAACAAGTTGTGAAGAAAAGTTTGTAAAATATGAAAAGTTTTGTCGACCACCAGTTTCAAGTTGGAACCACTCGGGATTCGAACATGCAACTGATGATCGACATGGTCTCGTGTACTGCTTCTTACAAAGTCAGCTACAGTCATCGACCGTAAAACAGTGTTTAAAATCCCTATTTATTCAACAGCAGTGTTACCACTCTAAATTTTTGAAAAAACATAGGTATTAGCTCCAAAAAACATTTAAAAACATAGACACGCTTTTTAAAGTAATACCTGTAGAATTAGTTAAAATTAGTAGGCTAATGAAACACAGCACTGGCAGCAGTACTACTGTAGGTAACACATTTGCTACATACAGTAATCACCAGAAATCAAAAACACATAGGGGCCTAGGCCTACCTGTCACAAATATTATTGCTGCAATTAAGCGTAGGATGATAGTAGGGTTATTGGATTAATGCAACAGTAACTGTTGTTAAAACGATGCATCGTCATCGAAGTTTACTAGTTCAGCTTTATTTTCTGCACGGTCTTTACCAGTTTCTCGCAGTAGCGTTTGTGACACCGCTCTTCTTTCGCATCTTCAACGACAGATTTTAGAGGTTTCCACATGTAACAGCAATTGAGCACCTTTGATATTTGATTGCTTCCTTTGCAATTAGTCTCTTCGCTACAGTGTCGCAATGTAGTCTGTCTGCTTTGTTTTCACAAGATTCATATGAGAGAAAACTCTTTCCACACTAGCTGAAGAGTGGAGCAATGCCAGAATCTGACACAATGTCATGAAGTTGGACAAGCGACCGTAATTTGGCTGGTTTTAGTCAAGTGCCGAGTGTGGAGTCCCTATTTTATTAAAATGCCTTAAATAAATTGAAGTAATGCTTTAGGAATTGCTGAAAAAGTACCTCTTTAACACGTGTTTAACACTACGAAGACTAATGAATAAGCAGTGTCAGAGTTTCACAAAAATTATACACAAGAACCATATTGCTAGCTTTCCGAAAATCCTAAAAAGTTCCATGAAAGAAAAACAGATTTTGGACAAAAAACATGGAAACATAGACAAGAACAAAAAAATCTTGGAGGAAAAACATAGGAGTGGTAACACTGTTCAACAGAAGTTGCCGAAGCCTTTGTCATTGTGACGTCATAATGTTGTGATTGGCAGCCGGTAGGCGGGGCTATGCAAATCACATGTTTACAAGATTCAAAGCGGAATTTCGATTGTATAATAAATATAATTTCCAAATTATTAAATTTACTTTGTTGTTAAGTTTGTATTTGTATGATTTGTGATTTATACATTGAACACTGGAGCTTCGTGTGGCCTATGTCATGACTACTAATACGTAGGCCTACGGCTTCTTTTAAAGTCACAAACTTTAAACAAATCTAACTGCAAGACACGTGCATGATTTTACCATAATATTATTAGTTTGGTCTGGGACTATTATTATTATTAATAATAATAATAATAATAATAATAATAATAATAATAATAATAATAATAATAATAATATTATTATTATTATAATATAATATTATAATAATAAGATCGCAGGTGTACCGGAGCCGATGGTCGCCACAGGACACAAACAGTCACACTGGGATCGACCGCTGTTGAACGCCGTTTTTTCGGCTGTTAACGATAATCTACAGGACTCCATACGACCAAGCGAGACTAAGAGCCTCACAGTCACCGCACGCCTCGGATTGGCTTCATGCTCTCCCGCTCGTTGCACACGGCCTCAGACTGGAGGACGAGGCCGTAAGGGTGGCGGTTGGCCTGAGATTGGGTGTGGCCATTTGCGAGCCACACGTATGCGCATGCGGTACTTCCGTTTCGTCTAGAGGTACACATGGGTTGTCGTGCTCACTGGGGTTCGGCCGACAAGCGAGACACAGTAATATCAATGACCTCATCCATCGTAGCCTCAACAGAGCTGGCATCCCGGCAGTCAAAGAGCCGTCCGGCCTGACCAGATCGGATGGCAAAAGACCGGACGGGCAGACCCTGATACCGTGGAGTGGTGGACGGACCTTACTATGGGATGCGACGGTGGTGGACACGGTGGCGGCCTCATACATTTCGGAGACAGCGGCCGCGGCTGGCAGAGATGGCCGCCGCAAGGAAGCACGTCAGGTACTCGGAGCTGGAAAGGAGATACACGTTCGTACCTGTCGCCATAGAAACCTTCGGTCCCTTCAACAGAGAGGGTCTCGACTTCTTATCGGAGACCGGAAGCCGACTATCGAAGACTACCGGTGACACTCGCGAAACAAGCTTCCTCTTCCAAGGCCTATCGGTCATGATCCAACGCTTCAACGCGGTGGCTTTCCAGGGCACCATGTCAAGGATGCCGGGAGCCGACGAGCGGCGAACTCTGGACAGATCCAACAGAGGATATCGATAATAATAATGATAATAATAATAATAATAATAATAATAATAATAATAATAATAATAATAATAATAATAATAATAATAATAATAATATTGGATGACGCTCAGCCAAATTAATAATGAAAAATAATAATAATAATAATAATAATAATAATAATAATAATAATAATAATAATAATAATAATAATAATAATAAAGACTTCAACATATCGCCCGACAAGATGCTCTACTAATCCTCAGGTGCTCCCTCGGCTCGCCGAGGCTCATGCATATACTGAGATGCACCAGCTGCTATGATCACCCACGTCTCATGGTCTATGACGGGATGTTGCGAGGAGGGATCGAGAAGATCTTGAACGCGGTGCTGACCGACACCCAATGGGCACAGGCTTCTCTCCCGATTAGGATGGGGGGGCTGGGAATTAGGAGGGTGTCATCGCTGGCACTGCCCGCCTTTTTGGCTTCGGCTGCGGGCACCCTCCAAATCCAGTCACTCATCTTGGGAACAACACATGACCGCGAGGACACGGCCTACACCTCTGCGCGATCGCACTGGCTACAAATGACCGGGATTTCAGACCCTGCGGATGTCCCGGGCCATAAACAGTCACAATGGGACGCACCGCTGCTGCAGCGGGTCCTTTCGTCGGTCAGCGACGCACTACGGGACCCCTACGACCGGGCCCGTCTGAGAGCCGCGCAATCTTCCCACGCTTCAGACTGGCTATACGCCCTCCCGCTCACCGCACACGATCTAAGACTAAGCGACGAGGCAGTGCGAGTGGCGGTCGGTCTGCGCTTGGGCCTGGCCATCTGCGAGCCGCACACATGCGCATGCGGTGCTCCGGTCTCGTCCAGAGGCTCGCACGGTCTCTCCTGCTCCCTGGGATTCGGCCGTCAGGCCAGGCATGTCGCCGTCAACGACCTCATCTTCCGCGGCCTCAACAGAGCCGGAATCCCAGCGGTCAAGGAACCATCCGGCCTCACCAGAGCGGATGGTAAGAGACCAGATGGTCAGACCCTGATTCCGTGGTGCAGCGGAAGGGCCCTCATATGGGATGCGACGGTGGTGGATACCGTGGCCGCCTCGTACATCACCGGGACGGCGGCTGAGGCAGGGGCGGCGGCGGAGATAGCGGCCACAAGAAAACACGCGAAATACACAGAGCTACAGAGGAGATACATCTTCTTACCGGTCGCCGTGGAAACCCTTGGGCCTCTCAACAAGGAGGGTTTCGCTTTCATCTCAGAGCTTGGTCGCCGCCTGACAACAACTACCGGAGATAACCGTGAGACACGCTTCCTCTTTCAGAGCCTGTCGGTGACTGTTCAACGATTCAACGCAGTCGCCTTCCAGGGCACTATGTCGAAACTATCAGAAGGAGGCGTGCGATGGTCACAACAACACTAACGCTTTTTATGTTAACTGTCTCTTCTCATAATAATAATAATAATAATAATAATAATAATAATAATAATAATCTTTTCTTTATTAAGCGCCTGACAAACGCATTGCACTGTACATTTACATGTTATGCAATTGAAACAATCTTAACTAGGCTACTAACAGAACAGACAGCCTGCAATACAACGGCGCTAATAGCAGCCTACAAAAGCATATCCGCCCTACGGGTCTCGAACTCGGCACCTCTCGCTCTCTATTATTTCAGTAATAATAGTCCAAGGTTTGGTGTAGGCCTACTAGTCTTAACTGGTCCTACTTATGATCGTTGATGCAGACAGCTGACATGTAGGCCTATATCAATTAAGCTTAAAATTAAGTAAAACAAATTTTTAATGTAGCCTATTGATGGTGCTTTAAAAATCTTCCAGTTTAGGCCTACAACAATTTGCGGTTCGGCGATCGATGCCCGATACCTTAGCCATAGTCCAACTAAACCAGAGGCAGTGTCAATAAGGTCTATTTAAGGATTTTCCTGATAGGCCTACTATTGGGACGATGTCGAATGGGCAGTGGTTAAATTGTTCATCCAGAGGTGGCGGATCTCCAAAATCTTACAAATCTAAAGCCTAAGCCTATCTGACAAATCTATAACCGATAGGCCTCGATCGATGTTCGCTTTTCTGAAAACACAATTATATTTATAGGCCTAAAATGTATAAAAGAAGAATCATATCGATTACTGTAACAAAAGCACATTAGTCTTCTGTTTTAGGTGGCGGTCTCAGATCCACGTGAATTTCAACACTATATACAGTAAGCTTATATGCAGTGCCACTGAAAGCTAATTTTGCGCCCCTTTGTGCTGCGCCCGAGGGCGGCTGCCCCTCTGATCCCCATTCGTTACGCCACTGCTCCACACCCACTAGCATCTCTTTACCATTTGAACCCTACATCCTCCCAAACCCCGACACCCAAGGTTTGTATCCCGCTGTCATTCTTCTCCTACCTCCCCTCTTCTTCCTCGCTTTCTAAAGTTACCCTATTAGAGTTAGACGATTTGTAGGCTACTTCAGCTTAACGACACTTTTTCATATCGAAGATGATTAGTGTCGGAGGCAGTAGTGTAGTCCTAAAAAATGAAGTGGGGGAACGCCTGTATATTGAAGTAAGCAAAAAGTGCCATCTTGCCAGAATTTTACATAGTGTGAGAAAAAAGTGGGGAACGGCGTTCCCCACGTCCCCCCCACTACACCACTGGTCGGAGGCAGAAAGCAACCTCGTACTCCACGTTTATATTGCGACCGAGCCACCCGCAGTAAAGATCAGAGAAATTAATCTCTGATAAACCGACCGACCAGGAATCGAACCCGGGCCGCCGGTGTGGAGAGCGGGCTACCAACCCACTCGGCCACTCAGGATCTCTAGAGTTAGACGACAGACAACAACGCTTAATATAGGCTACGTTCACTTCCCCACTCTGCATAATCCGAAGAAAACAAGACATAGCCCTCTCCCTCATATCCTTATAGGCTGATACATACATTTGCCTTATCTGATACCTGTCTCAATTGACTCCGCCACTGCTCGTACTCTGGCAGTGGATAAAGGAGGAGGGCGACGCTAACACCTCTGCTATCACACAGTTTCGTTACACTGAAGCTAGTAGTACTACCTACTGCCTGTCTCAATTTAAGTACAATTCCGCCTCAATAAAATGATTGTAGGCTACTCCTGGCTACCACCTCTACACTAAACCTCATCCCTCGAAATCATCATTCATCAACCTTTAAAAAAGATCACTGGTGGACGCATTGTCTTCCTCACCCTAGAACCGAGTTAATACTTCAATCAATTGAATCCACATTAATAACTTGCCACCAGGGCCGGCCCTAGCCCAAATGGCGCCCCAGGCAAAGCATACATTTGGCGCCCTCTGATCCCCACTCCACGGTCCACCCCACGTCACAACCCAATGATGAACCAGCCAGAGCATTACGCTCGACTGAGTTATTTATTTATATTTATTTTTATAATTTTTTATTTGACTCCTGGAAGAATGGTAAAATGCAAAAACACTTCAAATTACTCAAAAATTCGAATTACCGAAAAATGAAAAAATATTTATTTAAAACATTATTTGTTGAAGTAATCAGAAATCTTTTTCTGCTTCTAGTTTTTCTCCATCAGGTTTCAGTTTATCAAAACACATTAAAGATTAAGGCAATTTAAGCAAATACCAGCGACATTAGTATATTACAAACGAATTAGGGCTACTACCAGATGACTGGGTACTAACACTAACAGCTATAGCCAAGTAGTTTCAGTCTTGTTGAAATAGTTGGTAAGCCCTATGCTTCTTGATACTAACTTCTGTTTCTTGTTTTTTTACAATTTTGAGAAGCCAAAAACTTCTGACTCTTCATAGGGTTTTACATAATTTATTAATTTTTATAATTAAAATTTTAATTTCATAAGATCAAAAATAGAAATTAATTGATTTAGATATATTTAGAAAACTGTTATTAAAATATAAATGTATATATATTCTTACTGATAATTAACTTAACTAATTTAGGCTATGCAACTGCGATGTCTCCTCGGCAGTCAACAAAATTTATTTAATAATGATTGGTCTACATAGATTAAAAGTACTTCACAATTATTTTCTTCAACAGTACTGTTGGCATTTTGAGTCGTACTGTTTCACTATGTCAACATCAGATTAACGGACGGTCAGGTCTATTACAGATACAGACGACAGAGTACAGACTGGCGTGAAATAATTGAATTTCAATGGTGAAAGTAAAATTTGTGCGGTATTGAAATTGAATTAATAGAAAAGTGCAATGAAATCAATAATTATTTTATGTGTTCCATAATCGAAAGTTTTGAATTCAAATGAAAATAATCATTGTAAATGAAAAATGGCTAAAAATGTGAGAAACATAAAACTGTTAGAACACATTTTTTGTGAAAATGGCGCCCCTAGACTTTGGCGCCCTAGGCAACTGCCTGCTTTGCCTGTGCCTAAGGCCGGTGTAGGAGGCTGAATGCACTCCCCGTATGAAAAGACTCCGGGAGTGTTTTTATCCTAGTATATAATGACTCTAGAGTTAATCCATACTAGGACAAAAACACTCCAATCAGCGAATAAACACTCCGGGAGTGTTTTCGTTTAAGATCGGACCAAATGACTTAGGGAGTTGATTTTTCCTAGGACATATTGAATGGGGGGAGTTAATTCTTCCTAGGACATATTGACTGGAGGGAGTTAATTGTTCCTAGGACAAATTGACTGGGGGAGTTAATTCTTCCTAGGACAAATTGAATGGGGGGAGTTAATTGTTCCTAGGACAAATTGACTCGGGGAGTTAATTGTTCCTAGGACATATTGACTGAGGGAGTTAGTTCTTCCTAGGACAAATTGAATGGGGAGTTAATTCTTCCTAGGACAAATTGACAGGGGAGTTAATTGTTCCTAGGACATATTGACTGAGGGAGTTAGTTCTTCCTAGAACATATTGACTCGGGGAGTTAATTCTTCCTAGGACAAATTGAATGGAGGAGTTAATTGTTCCTAGGACAAATTGACTGGGGGAGTTAATTCTTACTAGGACATATTGACTGGGGGAGTTAATTCTTCCTAGGACAAATTGACTGGGGGAGTTAATTCTTCCTAGGACATATTGACTGGGGGAGTTAATTCTTCCTAGGACAAATTGACTGGGGAGTTAATTCTTCCCTAGGTCATACTGACTGGGGGAGTTAAGTCATCCTAGGACCATATGACTTGTGGAGTTGATTCTTCCTAGGACAAATTGAGGCGAACATTTAGTATCGTTGTGCGTAAGTTTACTGGCGTGTCACAGTATCTTTTGGCATGCTGCGAGGAAGGTACCATGTTTTCTAGTGACGACACTAACCCTAACCCTGACCCTAACCGACTCTCACGACGCCTAACCTTACCCTAACCAACTCTCACGACGCCTAACCCTGACCCTAACAGACACTGGCGAAACCTATGCACTCAGATTCTAAATTTTTACCCAAATCGAATGGGGGGGGGAATTAACTCCCCCAGTCATTATTACTATCATTATCACGGTGTAGCCGGTATTTGACTGTTTTCGTTTGGAGGAGTTTTTTCCTACTTCTTATCTAAGACTACGCCATTCCATTTGTCCTGGGAAGATTTAACTCCACAAGTCAATATGTCCTAGGAAGAATTAACTCCCCAGTCAATATGTCCTAGGAAGAATTAACTCCCCAGTCAATATGTCCTAGGAAGAATTAACCTACCCCATTCAATTTGTCCTAGGAAGAATTAACTCCTCCAGTCAATAAATATGTCCTAAGAAGAATTAACTCCCATTCAATTTGCCCTAGGAAGAATTAACACTCCATTCAATTTGTCCTAGGAAGAATAAACTCCCAGTCAATATGCCCTAGGAAGAATTAACTCCCCAGTCAATATGTCCTAGGAAGAATTAACTTCCCCAGTCAATATGTCCTAGGAAGAATTAACTCCCAGTCAATATATCTCTAGGAAGAACTAACTCACCAGTCAATATGTCCTAGGAAGAATTAACTCCCCATTCAAATTGTCCTAGGAAGAATTAACTCCCCAGTCAATATGTCCTAGGAAGAATTAACTCCCCAGTCAATATGTCCTAGGAAGAATTAACTCCCATTCAATATGTCCTAGGAAAGAATTAACTCCCCATTCAATTTGTCCTAGGAAGAATTAACTCCTCATTCAATTTGTCCTAGGAAGAATTAACTCCCCCAGTCAATATGTCCTAGGAAGAATTAACTCCCCCAGTCAATATGTCCTAGGAAGAATTAACTCCCCAGTCAATATATCCTAGGAAGAACTAACTCACCAGTCAATATGTCCTAGGAAGAATTAACTCCCCTAGTCAATATGTCCAAGGAAGAATTAACTCCTCCAGTCAATATGTCCTAGGAAGAATAATAACTCCCCCAGTCAATATGTCCTAAGAAGAATTAACTCCCCAGTCAATATGTCCTAGGAAGAATTAACTCCCTAGTCAATATATCCTAGGAAGAATTAACTCACCAGTCAATATGTCCTAGGAAGAATTAACTCCCCATTCAAATTGTCCTAGGAAGAATTAACTCCCCAGTCAATTTGTCCTAGGAAGAATTAACTCCCCCAGTCAATTTGTCCTAGGAAGAATTAACTCCCCAGTCAATATGTACTAGGAAGAATTAACTCCTCCAGTTAATATGTCCTAGGAAGAATTAACTCCCCATTCAATTTGTCCTAGGAAGAATTTACTCCCCAGTCAATATGTCCTAGGAAGAATTAACTCCCCCATTCAATTTGTCCTAGGAAGAATCAACTCCACTGGAGTGTCAATTCACCAACAGGAGTGTTTTAGTCCTAGTAACAATACACTCCACCGGTCAATTATTCCTAGTAAGAATTAACTCCACGATTCAATATATCCTGGGATAAATAGACTCCGGAGTGTTTAAAAGAGGGAGTCTATTCAGCCTACTACACCGGCCCTGCTTGCCACTTGCTAAAATCAGTCTGACTCTCTTCAATGTCTATAGCTCCGTATATTCAAGACCTCCGCTTGTCTCCTTGACAGAATTGACCTACACTCGACTTCATTATCACATCATCGCTCTGTCCCAATAACCTCTCTATTTTGTAGCACCATCCAATCCTACCACATTTTCATACGCGCCTTAGCATCCTACATACTTCACATCCTGATCCCATCTTTTATACGATGATGAGTTCTCTGCCCGAAGGCAGGTCTATTTGCTTTTATGCCACCTGGAATGAGATGAGTGAGGTGGTTTCCCATTGCCTTCCTCACAGACAATTATAAGGGTGACCAACTTGTCCAGGGTCGCTACGCAGTGGCTTGAGGTAGATTCGAACCTGCGACCCTCTCAAGGTCCTTAAGTACTATAGCCTATAATATGGCTATTACGATTCGAAGCATTCGTGTTCCTTATGACACAGGCACACAGCTTATAAGAGTAGGCTAGCCCTAATTAATTGTGAGGTGTTTAAATGTTCTCATTGACAGTTTATGAAAGATCACTACTGTTCCTTGGTGAGGGCACTGTACGGAACAGCGGATATAGTATGACTTAAGTCTTAAGAGTACCCGGTAAACTATCCTATCATCATATAATAGGCTAGGGAGCCTAGGCCTATTATAGACCTATACACTGTCGTTCAGTTAGGCCTATTACAGTGCACTTAAAGTTATTGTTCCATGTGATTTCAATTAATCTAGCCTATTCTCCGACAACTTTGGCGTTGCAATGACATTATTTTGTCGTCTTGTAGACTAGGCCTACGTACCCTCCGAAGTTGTCAATTAAGTAGGCCTACCGCGTAGTCCTAATCGTGCGTTTCGAACACTGTCGACTCACCTATTAAATTTGTATCGTAGCGGTAACGCCAGATTATTTATTTTATTTATTTCTGTAACCTTCAGAAGAGAAAACGAATAAATGAAACAATAAGTCAACGGTTTGGCATGTAGGCCTACTGGCTACACGGAGGCCCAGGATCGATCGAGGGATCATATGCATGGATCCCGCTAAATAGGGAATAGATAAGACACATATAGGCTAATACCGGTACATATTATATATATATTCTGATTTTATTACTTAGGCCCTATAATTAGTTAAATGAACGAACAGCTTAAATTTACCTGAACTGGGTAAATATTATTGATTGAGTAGATGGTCTTAGGCCATATTCCTATCTTTCTCGAATTCTATTTTTGACAAGGACCGGATCGAACAGAGCCGATCTATAGAAGGAACTTACTATATATCTATAGGCCCTATATATGAAAGCCTTTCAGCTTTCAAACGTGACTAGGGCACTAGGCCTAGCCTATGTCATTCCAAATCCCAAAGTCAAATTCAACACTAAGTCTTGTTGTATTTAGGTCTTGGCTATTTATATAGTGTCTTTTGATAGCTTACATCAGAGCCGTATAACACATGAATTGATGGTCCAGCACTTAGGCTGGAATTATAGCGTCTAAGTGTTTCGAGTTTGGAATTTCTGTGCATCAATCGCACAATGTCGCCAGTGCATGAATAACTGCGATCCATTAAATTTGTATACCTCATCAGTTTGTACCAAAATTTGTAATCTGCGGTTTTTCTAAACAAGCATAGGTCTTGAGAAAAACCGTTCGATTTAATTAATTAATTAAGGGCTAAACAAGTATTAATGGCGGCACTTGAAGACGAAGATATCGTCGAAGATGACCATTTTAGTGCCGTGCTGTCGTTTCCGCCAGAGGTTCAAGAAGCCATTGACCAGGTAATGGAAGACTGTCTTTAATTTCCCAGAGGGACCCGATAGCGCATTGGATAACACACTGGCATAGAGAGCGAGAGGTACCGAGTTCGAGTCCCGTAGGGCGGACATGCTTTGTAGGCTGCTATTAGCGCCGTGTATTGCAGGCTGTCTGCTCTGTTAATAGTTAAGATTTATGTGTTCTGTCATTTGTGTTCTTGTGAATTGTTTCAATTGCATAACTGTACACTGTAACGGGTTGCGGTTTGTCAACAGGATTGTTTCAATAAAGGAAAAATATTATGATTATAAATATAAGGCAAGGCCTGTATGTAATTTATGAATGTGTATTTACGCATGTATATGTGTATAATGTGTGTGTGTAGGCTATGTATGCATGTATGTATATACGTACGTATGTCTTTGTAATATTAAATTTATATAGCGTCACTTCAAAAAAAACCAAACCAGGTTCGCTGCGGACCCGACACCATTTTCGCCGATCCCAGTTGAGAACAGGAAAAATTATCGGACTAAACAGAGTAATTTATCGTTTTTGCTGTCTAAATAATTTTATATATACATGGCATTTCGATACCAATGTCCAGGATAACTGTAATTAATCCATCTTATACTTATGCAAGAATTATTTTCATCAATCCACCAGTTCCAACTTCTGCTGAAGCAAGAGTTATTGTCATCAATCCAACCTCTATTTAAAATTATCCTATATAAAATAATTTAGAGCGCAAAAACGATAAATTACCCCGATTAGTCAGATAATTTTTGCTGTACTCACTTTGGATCGGCGAAAATGCAACCCAACAAGATAAAACCACGATCGTATAGTTCTAATGGTTTTCAAGCACTTGCAGAAATGAGGCAAAGAAAGACCAAGTAGCTCAAGTCGAAGGTTACAAGGCGGCCAATTCCAGAAAGATGTTCAGACAGCCGCAGAACGTTTAAGGTGGGCCGTGGAAGTTCGGGTTGGCGGGACAATCGGTTCACTGTGTGCACCAGAGAAATAAATTGGTGGCTAGGGACAGTAGATGGAGCACAGTCTGCAAGGCAATTAGGCATGAACAGTAAAATATAAAAATAAAATGAGATCTTGAACATTCCGCACACACAAAATTTGATATACACCCAAAGCTAGGTATGCCACCAATATTGCTGAGCTGCAGCATTTAAAACAGATGGTAGGCCTTACTGATATTTAGAAAGAGTCAAATGGAGCTACCATAGTCAACTCTTGCACACTCAAAAGCAGATCGGTCACAGTTTGAGTTGTAAGCATAAGCAACCTATTGTGTAAAATGTATGTATGTATACTTCTGTGTATATATGTAAATGTGTATGTATATGTTTATGCATATACAGGGTTGCCAGTTCTGGAGAACCCAACCCTGGTAGGAACTGCACTAATCACTATCCTTGCCAAACCCTTGAAACCCAGCCAGGAATTGGAGAGTGCTGTGCTAGTCAGACTCGTAGTGACGATTCAGTTTTTTAATAGAATAGGAAATGGGCCACCACCCCAACACTACTATGACATGAAGCTTTCCCACAACAGGCTTTAACCCCAATATGAAGGGGGCTATAAAACAGACTGTCAAGCACTGTTCAGATTTAATCTGCAAACTATTACAATTTTAGTGATATTTAATGTGCAACAAAAGAAAATTATTGTAATTTTAGCCTAGATGCCTTGATTACATTATGTCTATAATTACATATATTCGCTTATTTTTTAAACAAAAACTCAACCATGTTTCTGATGTTTACAATATCGATTAACCCATGCTTGCCGTATCGAGTCGCTAACTGCCCAATGTGGAAGGCAGTGAAATAGATGAGAGAATATTTATAGTATAATAGCATCTTACGTAAAAATAGCATCAGGATGCTTGAGGAATATTTGTGTACATTTTTTCTTCAATTTCTTGTCAGATTTGAGATTAAATGTGAGAAAATAGACTTTAAAGTGATGGAAAAATGCATGCAGGTGTCAGCGATTGTGACATGCATTATGAACAGTATAGACCTACAGATGATAGGTTTTTTCTTTTATCAGCGAAATTGTTGCTGAATTGAAGGTCGAAAATGAAAGAGGTGTACTAGTAGAATGAACCAAGTAAGGTGGTAGGGAAATTATTCAAACTACTGCCTTCTAGAGCTTCAGTGTGAAGTCAGGAGTGCTTGAGGTATTACAGAGTACTAAGTGCCCAAGCCCCCCTCCCAAAGTCCGACTCACACCTCAACGTGGTGAGGGGGTGGCAACAGTAAGTAGGGGAGTGCCTGCTGAGGCTATGCCATCAGTGGTGAAGGTCTTGGCTGAAGTACCACCTAGGGCGCTACGCGAGGTGGACAGGCTCAGCAGGAACCCTGAAAAGCTGGCAAACGTGGGCGGCATCGCCGCCTCTGATACCACAAGATAGTGGATATCAGAGCCAGTCCTAAGCCTGGAACTCTCTTTAAGGGAGAAGTGCGAAGGTCGAACGGATGGGTGCAGATACTCCGTTCGTAAAGAAAAAATACGTATGAAATCCAATGCAAGCATTGGACTCCAAACGGGCCTCGGCCCATGGATCTGATGCAAGCGTTGGACACCTACGGGCCTTCGGTCCATGGATCCTGATGATGATGATGATGAAGTGCCCAAGCAGCACAACATTAATGTATGGCTCTAATAAGACATGAATTATATAATGTCTAAAACATAGTCAGGTACAATATATACTCAATCAATCAATCAATTTCGTTTATTCTCAACATCAAGTTGACAGGTCGCAACTTGTAACAGGTAACAGCTAGGAAAAATTGACCTGACCAAATCTCAACTACTGCTGATCTATGACTGTGACTCTGATCTGGCTTGTGTAATGTAATGTAATCGAACATTTATAATGCACCATTCAAATTAGGGTTGTTAATATCGTTTTTTTTGGCAAACCGATTATCGGTTTTAGAAATCCGATTTTAAACCGATTATCGTTTTTTTATTGGCCTTCATAGAAAATTTATTATATTATCATATAATGCAAGTTACTGAAAACCGATAATCGCTATGTACGGTAACGTACATACACGTGTGGGGTTCTACTATTACCTCGTTGGCTGTGGAAGACCACTTTATATACAGGCAATAATAGGTCCCTGTGGGGTTCTACTATTACCTCGTTGGCTGTGGAAGTATCCGTTTATATATAAGAGGCAATAATACGTCGCTGTGGGGGGGTTCTACTATTACCTCGTTGGCTGTGGTAGACTCCGCTTTTATATATAAGAGGCAGAATTCGATAATCGTTTTGTCAATAATGAAAACCGATTATCGTTAAACCGATAATCGGATTTTCGATTATCGTTTAACATCCCTAATTCAAATGACTTCTATAGCACCAGGCATCAATCGATGATAGCTTTAAGCGAAACCTAGGTAGTAAAAAATTCTGAATCTGTTAAGGAACCTAGTTGCAATCCGATAGGTGAGGGAAGTCTGATTATGGTTGGATCTACATAAATTATCAGTTACATTATATTTAAAGTCAATGTGTCTGTTAAAGGTGATTCCAAGTTCAGATCCGCTTGATCGGCCGGACTTTGATGCGGTTGAGTACATAAATGGTCTCTTTCCTACGGAACAGTCGTTGTCCAACATCGATGATGTCATTAATAGGATTCGCTACAAAATCAGGTACTGGTCTTACAAATGCCTGAAACAATTTAATATAATGGCATTGTGTTGCTAAAAGTAATATTTGGCTGTTACTTGGATGTTTTCAGGTGTTGTTTGTATGTTACTAGTTAGTGTGTCATTTAAGTGTTATTTGGGTGTTATAAAAACTTTATACCTAGAGCCCTTTATCAAAACATAACTCGAGAACTTAACCCTGTAATCGATGATCCTAATGCCTAGGCCTTTTCAACCTCTTTTCTTTTCCTATATTAATGCATTTAACCTGTATGTACTGAGCTGCGGTTTGCCAGCCTGATTGGTTCTAATAAACGAAGATATATATATTAAGATGTTACTAAGGTGTTATTCATGTTGTAAGTGGGTGTTGCCATAACAAGGTTGCATTTAATATTAAGAAAGATAATTTGGGATGTTATTACAGTAATATTTTGATGTTATTGAGTTGTTACTCAGATGTTACATGGGTGTCATTGAGATATTGTTTGTGGTTAGGGAATGCAAACCCGGGTTACCCGAACCCGGGTTACGCGGTTTTTTTCCAAACCCGAAACCCGGGTTTGAACGCGATTGAAACCCGGGTTCGACGGGTTTGAAAATCGTAACTTTCACCGTCCTTCACGGTGTGAAACTCACAAATGCAGAGTAATGGAAATATAACGATCATAATAATGGTTGATAACGGGTTTACGTAATACATCTTCTAACTACTTATTTATCGGCTCATTCCATATCTTTATTGGTGACTTCGTATGAGTGTGGCTTCCCATTTCACACGACCAGTGACTAATGTTGAGTGTTTTGACACGTCGGCGTCGTTCCGAATTCGTAAATAATAGCAGTAGGCCTAAACTGTTTTTTAAAATTAGTGATTTCAGACACAAATCCAAACAATGTCTAAATCAGCAAATGTAAAGGGTGGTGTTTGGGATCATTTCGTTCACGATTCTGAGGGCCAGACGGCTCAATGTCAGTTATGTAACTCGCAGCAAAATTGCCAGCGGTGCAACAAGAAATATGCATAGGCTATTCATCTCGGGTCCAAGCATAAGATAAACCTGCTGAAACACAAGGACGTTGGTGACCCTTGTCGTTCTGACGAAGCCAATGACGGTAGGCCTCTTAGTCCAAGCACAATCACAGGCAGCGATATGTCTCCAAAGCAGCATCTACTTTAGTAAGTTTTGGCTCTGCCAAATTGGGTTGCAGAGTAACGATGACTTAATTATCTTCTGAAAGCAAATGGGCAGGCACTGGAATGGCCTAAAGCAGAGATGTAGACGATTAAGTTGTCATTTGACAATTATTTTTATAGGCCCATGCAATGTTTCTTTCAGACAGAACGCTCCGGAACAGCATTCCGTGAATTTTTTCAAGCTGCTAAAAATTATTTTATTTACTTACATTTTTAATAAAAAATTATTTAGTTAATTTAATTTAATTTAAGCGTTGTCAGTGTTTATTGGTATTCAAGATGCTATAAAATTAGAGGCTCAGGTTTAGGCTTTCGGAACCCTTGCAATGTCTTCCATAACTGTTCTGGAATTGTTCAGTTCCGGAACATTTTTTATTGAAAAACACTGCTTATATAAAAAATATCGCGATTATCCTAAAGTTTTCTTTTTATGCAAAATTCTTGACTGTTGGAGAACGTTGGACTTGTAGCTGCATACGACGACGTTGTTCTTACGCAAGAAATAGTGCAGTAATAATATTTATCATGTAAAATTTGTTAACCCGTCCAAACCCGGGTTACCCGGGTTACCCGGGTTTTCACGGCGGTCAAACCCGAAACCCGGGTTTCGAAAAAAGTCCCCGGGTTTGCATTCCCTATTTGTGGTGTTAAAGGTAAGATATGAGTTTGATAAGGTGTTACTAGGATGTTAAGTGTTTGGGTATTTTTACTGAGGTGTTAATGAAGTATTATTCTTGTGTTATGAATTTATTATTCAGGTTTAATTAAGTTGCTTTTATGGTGTTATTGTGGTTCGTAAAGTGTTATTTGGGTGTTGTTTAGGAGTTATTAAGTTATTAAGGTGTTATCAGATTAGGAGTTATCAAATACTACCATTTAGTGCTATTGAGGTATTATTTTTGTGTCTTTGACAGACGTTTGGATGAGGACATTCGAGTGGTCGTACGGGGACAGACGAATGTGGGTGAGGAGGGCAAGGACTCGTTGGAAGAGGCCCAGAAGGCCATTCTTCAGCTTTTCTCGAAGATAAAGGACATCAAAGACAAAGCCGAGAAATCAGAGGCCATGGTAAGTAAAGGCTTCAACAAACTCTAACTCACTGCCTGCAGGCGTTGAATAGTAACTGGCCAAATGGATAATCCTTAAGTGCTCTGATCTTGGTCTTATGTGAGTTGACATCAAACCAACAGCGTTGGATTTGATAACCTCTAGCGATAGGAGTAATGCAGCATAGACCCGTTAATGTGAAGTCATTGAGGATAAGCCGTCTAACACCATGCATAAACCACGCTGCGTGTATAATGGGATAATACTAAAAAATGTCGTCTAAGTAATCCCGTCTACAGTAGAGTACACCTTTCTGCCATCGACCTGATAACAGCTTGGTTTTAATGTGCCATCAGTGGTGAGACATGGGCACAATAAAGTTATAAATTAATAATTACTCCCTTTTGTTCAGCTGAACTTAAAACAATGTACATGTAGTATATGATCTAATTTTTAAAACCTAAAAAATGCAGAATATTAAAGCTTGATGAACTTATTAACACTTTAATAACGAGCCGCGTTTTTTCCCCAGTGACTTTTAGTACATGCTCATCTTTGACGTGTTAAGTGTTTAACAATATTTAGCAATTAATTTTAATTTAACCATAGAAATAATATACACAGTGGAATGTTTTGAAAATTATTAGCACAGACTATATATTAACTTGTGTATGATTCATGTTGTCTCAGAAGAGTTTATATTCCTTGAGATTATTCCAAGAGTCACACCTTAATTTATGCTAGGTTTATCAAGTTGAGATACAGGTTTTACACAATTATTTTTTAGATCAAGTTAAAGATTTTACACACTATATTTTTATTTCTATGCTCTTCTCTTGTTTCTGGCTCTTAGCACTATTTTCTTTCTAAAATCAGTCATTTGCATTGGTTTTAAATTATGCATTTGTGACGCCAGGGGTCAAAACCCGTCGCTTGTCGCTTCCTAGATACTGAGCTAGAAGCTGAAATAGGCGAGAGGGGTCAACAATGTAGAATACTCTTCAATTCAGCAGTTGCCTGTGAATTTGCCATAACTTGCAAAGTAGTAATCAGATTTTGATGCCGTTTGTTTTATACTACACAGAATAGAACATTTTATTGCACAGCACAATTGCAGAATAATCAAGTAATGGTTGCTGAGGACTTTGATGACATGAATATTCCGAAATTTTTATTAGATTTTTTCACTCTAAACCAATGAAAGAATCAAACGCACATAACTTCAGTTAGAAACAAGATATTTTCATTCTGTAAAAAGTATTTTGAAGCAGATTAATTGTAGAATATGACTGAATAAAAAGGTCAGAAACCGACATGTGACGGGTTTTATACTGAAATAGATTTAAAGCAGCTCGTAACATGCAGCATTACATGTAGGTGTTACCTTGAAGTTGTGGTATGTGTTAAGGTGAAGGAGATAACACGTGACATAAAGCAGCTTGATCATGCAAAGCGTCACCTGACAACTTCAATCACAACGCTCAATCACCTTCACATGTTGGTTGGCGGTGTTGATGCCCTTGAGTAAGTACAGTGCAACTAAAACTTTATAATTATAATACAGTTGTATTGTAATGTAATAAACTGTTTATAGCAACTTTTAAGTACTTTTCCAAGGTGCTGCTGGGAAGCAAGAATGATATTGGTGTTCATTAAAAACAAGTTCATCTGCTTTGATATTATCCTCAAGTAACTGGATAGTTTGTACTTTTGTAACTGTAAACTTTTTAATTATGTAGAGTTACCGGTATATGGGGAAGGTTCCCTCTGCCATAAGGACTGTGACCTTAACCCCTTTACCGTGAACCCCGAGTTAACTCGTCCAGCGGTAATTATTGTGCAGCGTGAACCCCGAGTTAACTCGTCCAAGGAAAAACATATATGTTTATGTACATATATACATAATTATGTACATTATATGTATTGTATTGTATTTGAACACTTGTTATATATATAATATATACATGGGCAATTCCATCGTTAGGGACGTGACATTTGCACAAAAATCGGCATGTATTATCATAAAAATAGCACTTAAAGATAATGACTTTCAGTAAAGTCAATATTTCTTAGCAATTAGGACCAGAAAGTCTATGTCTCTGACAAATTTCATTACTCTATGAGTTTTCTTCATTAAACTGTGTGTGTCTGAAAGTGTCGTTAGGGACGTGACATGCCGCGGACATCACTTTTACAGGCACTCCATATTATAGTAAAACTCTGCTCATTTCAGCATTTGAAAAATTCCAATTAAATATGATTAATTCATATATATGACTAGGATACCTTAACACCAATTATTTTTTTTAGAATCACTCATGTAAAATTTTAGGCATGATTTTTTAAGCGTTAGGGACGTGACGGTTTTGTTAGGGACGTGACGGTGTGCAAATTGCGATATGTGCCGCATTTTATAAATAATTGTTTTATGTTTATAATGGCATGTGTAGTGTATTAGTTTAATGCATTCCACTACATAATATGTTTTACTGTGTAATCCATAACTAAGTAAAATATTTTTGGTCCACATATATATATATATATATATATATATATATTAGGCTGGTGCCAGGCCTTAGCGTTTTAATAATCAAAACTTAAATCAACCATACTTATATGCTAAAAATAAGCATGACTAATTAGGTGCAGTATATAGACTGCACAAACTTTAGCCTACATAGACTAGAACAGCAGTATTTAAGTTCTCCAAAAGATAACTACAGGTCCATATTTGGTCGTCACTCATACCAGCTTCGTCTACTTTGAGTTGTCTCACGATCCCGCTCATAATGCTACTGTGGCTCTTGTGCATGCCTTTGTCACTAGTAGAAGTGATCACTGCAGTTCGGTACTTGTAGACCTGCCACTTGGGCTAATCGGGCACCTTGATCGAGTTCGTTCAGCCATTCACCTCACTGGCTGCCCTCCTAAACATGCTCCTCTCTCCGCATGTCCCGCGAGCTCACGCAAGTTTCTATTAGACAACGTTGAGCTTTTCAATTTTGGGTCCCTCCATCTGGAATGACCTCCCACTAGACTACGAATTGATGCCTCGGTTAAACTCATCAGACTTTTATAAGTCCCTTAAATCACACTTTTTTAGCTGTGGCTGGAAGAGTAGATCTCTTAAAGAGGCGCTATATAAATTCTCAGAATGAATGAGTGAATGAATATATTTAATCACTCAGTTTATTAACTGTTCATATGGCTAATCACTAAGTGCAGATATCGTAAATGTGTTAAAATATGCTCAAATTGCTACAGAGATGAGTCTCCTGTCATGCAGGAGACTGATAAATGATTTTTAGTATTAAGTTAAACACTTCATCAAAATGTCACGTCCCTAACGTCACGTCCCTAACGCTGTCTGTGAACTACATACTGCTGCTGCTAAGTCAGTTGTGAGGAACTATATCAGGAAACTGAAGCAGTAGGCTAAGATTTTCATGGTATCTGCAAAAGCAGACATTTGCTGGTTTTTGTGCTCTCAGTAGTACATGTATGCTTTGGTCGTAACTCTGCAAACTTTGATTTTCTTATAAGGCCTGGATAATCTTGATCATTGTATATTGACCGCACAGTGTTCTAATTATAAAAGGGTATCAATTGCAAAAAACAGGAGTTTTAAACTATCAATCTAAGACACAAACACAATAAAAAGAAATGCCAATGTTAAACCATTGATGCATTTATTACGATTAAATTCTATTAAATTTACGAGTACAAGTAAGTAGGTTAATTAAGTAAAATTATGTAATTTAAGATATTTCAGCATAGGCCAGAAAATTTTTACAGGTCCCATCTAGTGAATTGCACATCAGTGTACAGTATTTCTTTTGCAAGAAGCTCTTTTTTGCATATAAAAGTGATTTTTAGTATTAAGTTTTAACACTTCATGAAAATGTCACGTCCCTAACGTCACGTCCCTAACGCTAATATGTCACGTCCCTAACACTACATCTATTAAATGAGCAACATAAATTTCCAAAACTCTACCAAAGTTTAAAGCACTAAGTAAGTTAGCATTGCATAAAAATAATCAGAATTATACCTGCAGTCTAGTATGATTGAGGTCAACTATTACGAAAAACGTTAGGGACGTGACAACGGCATTTTGAAATCCAGATAGTCCGCTCGAACACATGCTGCGACAAAACGGTTAATTATTGTGACATAATTCTTTTAGTGCTTTGAAGGGCATTTAAAACTGAGCAAGATATGTGTTTTAAATGCTTAAAAATACATAATCTGCTCTGACTGTGGTGCCTTTGCATTTCATCAATTTCGTTTTAAATAAATCGGTAAAATATACACGTTAGGTACCTCTGCAATTGTGTATATCTGAACTAGAAAATCAAAAACTGATATTCAAACAACTTTTCATAAGTGAATACAAGCATCAGTCAACTAAAATATGAAGTCAACTAATCCTTATACTGAATTTTATTTTTGGAGGTATGTGTCCCTATTCTCATGGAATTGCCCATATGTGTCTTTAGTTCCATCGTATTCTATATGCATGTATATGTATGTATATATATACATTATATATATATATTTATATATGCATATATGTGTATAAATATATATACAGATACATACACATGTATATATATACATGAATGCACATATATACATATATAATTATATATATACATATAAGCACACACAAACATATACATACATAATTTTTATATATAGATTTACACATACATACATACATATACATATACACATATGTACATATACATATATATATATATATATATATATATATATATATATATATATATATATATATATATATATGTATACACACATATATATATATACATGTATATATATACATAATATAGTATACACATATAGATACATACATATATGCATATATATATATATAATTTTATATATATGCATATATATATATACATATACATATATATACATATACAATTATACATATATATATACATGTATATATACATATGCACACATATATATACGTATATACATATATATACACGTATTATATACAAATACATCTATATACATAATATAGTATACACATACATTTATACATATAGATACATACATATATGTATATACTTATATATACATATACATATATATATATGCATGTATATATACATATGCACACATATATATATCATATATGTATACTTGTATGCATATATATACATATATAATAGATACATATATATACAAACATATACTATATACATATACAAACATACTCAAAAATAATTACACATGTGTGGAAAAAATTTAAAAAATTTATTCCACGGTAAAGGGGTTAAAGTGATAGGTATTCATTAATTACAGCTATCTAACTGATGAACAATACATCGATACTTATATGATATAAATGAACTACACGCAAGCTAAACTATGCTAAATAAATCTATTTCAGTCTAACCACTTTTAATTGCACTATGGTAGTTTCACTAGTTTCAGTATGACCAATTTCAATATAACAAGTGTTCTTAAATCTTTCACTGTTTCACAAGTTTCAATGTTACTTGTCAGTGCACTTTAACCTCGTCTAATTTCACCAGTTTTAATTCTTCAGTTTTGTGGCTTCATCAACTAAGTTTTTCTCCTTTGTCTGGCCGGTCCTACACAGAAAAACCCACGTTCGTATATTTAACTAGGAAAGGTTTAAGAACACCGTTGAATGTCTCCATTTTAGATCTCTGGCTCAGAAACGACAGTATGGTGAGGTGGCAAACCTCTTGGAGGGCATTCTGAATGTTCTTGAACATTTCCAGAAGTACAAAGGCATTCCTCAGATCGGAGAGCTAGCAGACAAGTGAGAATACTTCTGAGAAGTTTCTGTTGGATCAGGTGTAAACAGGCGAATTACCTTTACTCTTTGCCTTCATACATTTCTGCAACATTACACAATTTTTCCACCTTTGAGGTGTTTCAACCGGAACTTGGAAAATGTGTTTTCTTCAGCATTTGCTTTCATAATTTTGTATGCATTTCTTCACTCGGGCTCTGAAAGTAGCAGGAAATTTATAATCATTTGCTAGTGATTAGGATTGAGGAAATTCGTTATTGTTGCTGAAGTGGTGCTATATAAGTGTCTGATTGATGCTATGTAAGTGTGTGATTGGTGCTCTATAAGTGTGTGATAACATCGTGTGATTGTATTCGTAGGGTTGGCCTAATCAAAGAAGAACTGGCCCAACAGATAAAGGCTGACTTTGAGGCAGCATTCCAAGGTCCAAATGCGAAGGTATACTTTTTGATGATGCTGCTCTAGGGGATTCCATTGACTGAGCCATGTTTGTGTGCCAGCAGTGACTTTTGTGGTTAACTGAGAATTGTTTATGCACAGATTAGCTTGTTTTTCATAAAATAAGCTTCAGCATTAGTTAGTTTTGCAAGCACAGGGATTTGATTAATACTTGATGGTGCTATATTTAGTGTACATGCAAATATGCATACATGTGCCGGTATATATCATTATGTGTGTATATATATATATATATATATATATATATATTGCTTGAAAATATATCAGGACTAAATTAGATCAAGGAATGGTAGTTGCAGATAATTTATTTGCTGTTCATGTTTGTGTTAGTATGGTCCGGTTAACCAGGCTCAGTTGGCTGAGGCATGTTTCGTTGTAAACGTCCTCGATTCCAAAGTCAAGAAGGATCTACTGACTTGGTTTGTGAAGCTGCAGCTGTCTGAATATCTGGTTCTGTTTGGGGAAGATCAGGAGGTTAGTTGGAAGTGGAGTTTAAGTCAAGTGCACTCTCTCACTTGCTCACAGCCATCTAATCCGTTAACTTACTGATTTTGTGAGTCAGTCAGAATTGACTGATTAGCATCAGTCATTATTCATTTATTCATTCTTTTGTTCATTCATTGTGTGAGTCAATTTGCCAACCAGACAGTCATAAAAGTCAGACTTTCTAGTCTGTCTGTGATTGTGTATGTCTATATTGTATTGCAGGCTGTCTGTTCTGTTAGTAGTTAAGATTTATGTCTTCTGTCATTTGCGTTCTTGTGAATTGTTTCAATTGCATAACTGTAAACTGTACCGGTTGCGATGTGTCAACCGGATTGTTTCAATAAAGGAAGAATTATTATTATTATTATTATATTTGAGTTAGTGTCTGTATGTTCCTCTTCATGTGTCTGTGGCTTATCATTCGGAATGACTACAAGTATTAGTAATTTGTGAAATGAGAAAGACGTTTGACTCTGATATGTTAATGTGCCAGCCACTCATGTTCGAGTTGGTCAGTCTGTCAGCCAGTCACCAATTCCAGTTCAATATCCAAGGGCAGACAGTCAGCTATTGTGGATGATGTAGAATTGGAGCAGCATTAAAAGTAGAGGAAGAGAGGAATCACGATAGGATTTGTGGAAGAGGTTTTTAGTTTTGAGTGAAAGACCTGTGGAGAGATTGCGAGTGGTGCAGCGCTGATGAGTTTTTTGGGTGGATATGGTAGTTTTCATAATTTTTTTCAGAGGACAAAGCAGCTAGGGTTATGGAGCGTTTGCCAAAGTTGTAGGGCAAAATGATGGAATGGCAGAGCTACCTTACGGTGAAAGAGGAGCGGTTTGACGAACTGACAAAGATTGGAATGTGTTGTAAGTAATTAATAGGATTTTGTGCTCTGTTTCTGGATTATGTGAAGGTGGTTTATTTGGGTAGTACTTATATTCAGGAAAGCAATTTGTCAGTGCAGAGTCCCAGGTTGAGGAGATAGAGGGTTTCAGGAGAAGGTCATGCATACCTATATTCCTATAAGTATGAATTCGGTTTTAGATGGGATCAAGGTTAGATGTAAGCCCATCAGTGGGCACCTGAAAGCCTGGATACACTATTGAAGGAGGGCACCTGGCTCATGAATCATACATCTGAAGCCCAGTCAAGGAAGCGTGATGATATGATGATTGCTTTAGGCAGATTGCTGCCTTTATCACTGGAAAATACAGTACTAAAAGAGGCAAAGAAATGCCTGAAAACTGAAGTCGCAGGTTAAAAGGCAGCGTATTCCAGAAAGACCGACAACAGCAAAACGTTCATTCTGTGCTGCTAACGTTTGTGTCAGAAATAGGTTATTGTGTTGGCCAGTCATCACACATCTTGGTTCCACGTCTGTGCGTGGGCCCGCCATTGGTCACTTTTCAGCGTACTGTTTTGCTAATGGATGTAATATATTCGTTCATAATGACATTTACCATCATACAGGCTAGCGCAGAGAGCGCCTCTGAGTAGATATCTTAAAGGGACGCTTTATAAATTACGTTCAATTACGTGATGTACATCACATTGCATCAAGTAAGTTAATCTGTTATCTAGTCATCTTGTCAGCACATATGCACTTTTTTATATAACACTCAGATCATGGACAAGTGCTATAAATTCTCTACAATACTTTTTTCTTGAATGTTTATTAGGTGGCGTGGCTGGATAAGATTGACCATCGTTATGCATGGATTAAACGGACGTTGATGGATTTTGAGGAGAAGTTTGGTAAAATGTTTCCTCCATCGTGGGAAGTCAGCGAAAGAATCTGTGCCGAGTTTTGTGAATTAACCAGGTAAAAATCCTTCCTCAGACAAGACAATAAGTAACACCATTTACCTTGGTACCTTCCCTTCTTTTGCTTTGATATAACTAAACTTTTGTAAACAAGAAACAGTTGGCTTCTATTACTTTACTAGTCTTACCTAAGGTGAAGTAAGGGAACATACTTAGCTAAGGCCTCCTCTTACCTTTCTACCTACCAGTGTTTAAAGAATAGCTCTGTAAATGAGAAAATGATCCTCAAAAGTCTAAACCTCTCCGTTTTCTTTCCTTATTTCACCTTCCCTTAGCTCATAGTAGCCTACCTTGACGTGGTCAGATGTTTGCTAAAAATTACAGAAAGTAACAGGTCAAGGTTTTTGCTCAAGGCAGTCTTTCCACACCTCATCTCTAACCTTACTAACGTTACTTAACTACGGTACTTCTCTTCCCTTGCACAGATACTTTTCTTTTACATGACCTCATAGCACATAGACTTTGCTTGCCCTTGAAGTCAGATTTAAACTACCTGAGCTACTTGTTTACCATGACCTTTCATAGGAAAGGCAATCTTTGCTTACCTTTTCTTACCCAAGTTACTTTCCCTTTTACCATTTAACTTAGTGACGGTAAATTGCAGGAAAGAATTGGCCAAGATCATGCTCAAAAGATCAAGCCAGATCGATGTCAAGCTTCTGTTATTCGCAATTCAGCGGACAGTGAACTTTGAGACGCTCTGCTCTCATCGCTTCATTGGACGGACGCTGGTTGTAGAAAAGGTTTTTCTATCTTTTGAATTATTTCTTATTAATATCTGTCTAAGCTGGTGATTTCTATAGTGCCACTATGTTAGACCACCTGACTTATTGACCAATACATAGAACGCATGCATGATTTATTACCATCTTCGAAGGCACTACATAAATGTTCAGATGAATGTTTTCAGGTCTAATCTTGAGACTGATCAGTTAGTTCTTTCATGTCATTGACTGTTTCAACCAAACCATCATAGTCTGACTGTTGGTTTCCCTCAACCATTGGATTTTGACTGGACTTCTCTTCAGGATTGTGATTTACGATGATGGTTTCACTTAAAGCATGCATTGATTGAATCTATCTGCATTATGGTAACATTGCTAAAGAAATTGTAAGGTTAGATAACTGATATGTAGAATGTGTGACTTTAGACAGCGCATAAGTTCGAGAGGTTCTTAGAAGGACCTTTTTAACTTTCTCTGATAACTAACTAATGCAGTGATTGTTCTTACCTATCTACAGGCTCTATATATAAATGCCCTAATTACTAACTTGTTGGCTTGATGCAGCCGGTTGTCAACTCGACGCCTGCCATGACGCCGTTGTCTCCATCGAATCCTTTCGAGTCAACCAATCCGTTTGAGATGGATTCCGATGGACCTACCACAGGTCAGACGGCATCAGCTGAACCAGACAAAGAGGTACTTCATCTCTCTGCTCTTTTATTGTCCTTTCCTCCCTCGTTCTTGTGATATATGGTATTGTGTCTGCTATCCAATTCCCTCCATTCTTTTTGCCTGTGGTGCTCTTTACTGCCCTTTTAAGGCAGTTGGAAAATGTAATGTTTGATTTGTCATAGACAATGCTTTCAGATTTCTTTAAAAAGATTCTGTCTAATGATTCTTTCTTTACCAAATGCATTTAATGCTTAATTTATTTAACTCCTGTTAATACTCACAATTGTCATTCTGTTGCTCTATTAAGACACCTTTTCAGCATTTCTATTGGATGAAATATAGTTGACAATTTCATATGATGGTCAGGTTCGCAGAACAAGCCTGCCAATTGTGTGTTGTAAGTTAGAAACATAGGTCCTATAAACAGACATTTTTAGCAAGGCATAGGACTTATCCTGAATTCATAAAGTAAATCAATTACTTTGAAGGTTCAGTTATTTGCACAGGAAAGAAATTTGTTTGGGGGCTAATTTGTTGGCTCAACAGAGATTTAGGGCCTCTGCCTCCTTACTGCAGAGTTGGCTCCTCCATATGACTCTTGCCACATGGTAATCGTTGATACGTCAAATGCAATGCTTTGTACATCTATAAACGATTCCTTC
>JACEVL010001438.1:0-29403 GCA_020284085.1 Aporrectodea caliginosa
CACATTTAGCAATGAATATTTAAGAGGTAAACCATAATGACAAATCGTGTACACTTGAGAGCTTTGCAGTCTGTAAGCGAGCTATTAAAAACAGGTTTCGTCTGGTAATGGAGATTGTAGAGAGAAACTTTCCCTACCTCCATGCCTCTCTCATTCTCGCTCTCTCAATATCACTGAATGAATGCATGAGCAGTAGGAGAATGTAATAGAGCAAAGACACCTGAGTGCTTTGCAAAAGTTGAATACCAAGCCTCTTTGTGTCGTCTTTCAAAATTGCAAGACGACTTAGCCTCCTCATGACTAGAGAAAAAGCGAGCTCTGTGCCCTCTTTCAAAAATTGCAAGAGGACTCAGCCTCCTCATTGCTAGAGCAAAACTACGTTGCTAACTTTAATTTTTACATCTCTCGATAATTTGTGGTAAAAGCACACTAGTGAAAACGCCTCTCCATATCTCGAAGAAAGAACATCGAGTCAATATGTAAATGCCCATATTAAGTCACCAAATTCTCTAGAAAATTATACGACTGATTCCTAAAAATGTTTGTGTGAACTCACTAAACCTAACTTTAAGTAGTAAAAGTTTGTATGTCACACAAAAACATCTAGCAACTACTAAATATTCATTGCTAAATGTGGAGAGCTGTGTTGGTATGCACTGGCAAACGCTGGCTGTATTGGCTTCCACACCAGATGTAAAAGGGGTGTTGGCCAAAATGAATATTCAATGAGATTTATTCAGCCATGAAAACAATGCCTGTGCAGCTAGACGAGCAAAGCCTAGCTATACTGTGGTGCAAGCTTAAAGTTTGGTCTAAGTGTAAGTGGCTAAAAACATTGGCCGCTTGGTTGTAGTATGAAACCGTGTAAAATGCACTCTGCAATTGATGAGCTCCAAAATTCAAAAACCTTGTAAATTGGGGCTAATGACCAATAAAATAGCCTTAGTGTACATTGTAAACGAATGCAAGTCCAACGCGAGGCGCCTAGGTGAAAAACGCAAATACACTGGCTATAGCAGCTTGCGTAGGCCTATTGTGTAAAAGAACTCAGTTTGTATTTAATGAATAATAAATGGACTTAGTCAGCCTTGTAAACAATGCTTGTGTTAAGCTGAAACGTGGCAAAAGGGTGCTTTGCTTGAGCAAAGATGGATGATGGGTATGGGCGCTAGATGAAGGCTAGAGTGTAAAAATTGAGTGCTTGCCTATGTGAAATGATTGATGTCGCTTGAAAGAATTGGTAGCTTGCGCGTATAAAAAATTGGCTGCCTGCCTATGTTTGACTGAGTTAAATAGAATGAATATTCAATGAGCCTTGCTCAGCCGTGTATTGAGAGAGAGAAGAATGGGGAGGGGTAGGCACACGCGCACCCCACCCAAGAAGGGCAACCCTTGACCACCTTTAATGGCCGTCTGTTTCCGGCTGATGTCATCGTTTGACCTTTGAACTGTGCTTGGACTAGATTAGGCTTCAACTCTCAGTGTAAAATTAGGCTTCAACTCTCAGTATGGAATTAGGCTTCAACTCTCAGTGGGTAAAATTAGGTAACGTCTCTCCTATATTTCACTACTCAAAGGTTTGTTATTTGCGGTCAGAATGCGAACTTACTATCCAGGGTTACCCCAAGTGTTTTGACAGTATCTATGCCTTCGACGTCAATGCTAGAAAATGAAGGGAGAGAACACAGTCGTTGGTGTGAACCGAGCAGAATTGCCACATACTTTGTCTGGGTTTATGGCCAAACCATTGAAACAGAACCATGAATACATAGATGAGAGGCAATCTTCAAGTTTTAGTTTATCAGGCTGATTATTGTGTGACTGTAAATAATAAAGGACAAGGACAGATCCCTGTAGCACTCCAGCAGTGCAAACAGTGGGCTCAGACCGAATGGTACCGATGCCCACCTGCTGATTCTGGTAACATAGGTAAGAAGCAAACCAGTTTAAGGCAGTCCCAGAGACACTGAAGCTTTTGGTGAGTCTTGAAGCGAGTAGCTAATGGTCTATAGTGTCAAAGGCTGCACTGAGGTCAAGGCATAGTGCAAGGTAGGCTTTTCCATTGTTTATAGATGAGAAGGTGTTATCCAGTTTAGGTACAGTTTAAGTGAAATAGCCTTCGCAGTAGACTGACTGATAAGGACTGAAGGTGGTAGAGGACGTAATGTGTTTCTTGATACGTGTAAGAAAGAAAGCGATGCTCAAGAATCTTGGAAATGTTACTGAGATTGGAGATAGGTCCCTGGTTAGAAAGGTTGCTGGTGTCTAGGTCAGGTAAAACATCCTTCATCAAAAGACAGTTTGGCCAAATAAGTGGTGTAGGTATGAAGTCCGTTGGTTTAGTGATCATGCCCTTGAGAAGATTAAAGACTTCAAAGTAGGTGACACGTGGTATGTCATTAAAGACAGTGACAGAGGAGTCAGAGTCGGGCAGCAGGTCATTCCATACTAAATTCCATACTAAATTAGTACTATCAATTTTACATTTAAGATTATTAATTTTTTTTTAAATGCAATGAAGTTAGAACACAGAGTCTGATTCTCAGGGCTGAGCCTAGTCAGTTGACAGTAGGGTGTGGCCGATTGGCAGTTTCTGCTGATTTCCGAATCCGGATAGTGTAGCGAATTTATAACTTATTAAATCTATTTTTAACTTACCAAATTAATTATTGTTTAGCATAAGATTACAGCTAATTACAGTGACGTTTACTTAGAAGAGTGGCGCAATATAAAAATGTAGTAACCGGATATTTGGCCTGCTTTTTTCTGCCGAATCTGGATTTGATCCGATTATTCGGTAATATTTATTTTCATTTGCAAAGATATAATAATTAAAGATAAACCAAGAGATATAATTCAAACAAGAGTTTATGCACTGACTGAACTATTTGAAATGAAATAACATTTGAAACTGCATGGCTTAAGAAAAAGCCCGACTGTCCGCCATTTTGTTGATGCGTCGAGTCACAATTTCATTATTTTACATGGACTTTCATTGATAAAGATTAAAGATTACCGCAGCAAGTTGCCAAAACAGGGTACTATTTTTTTATTAATGAAAGAAGAAATTGTTTTTGGTAAAAAATATTATTTTTTGGTATTTGGATCGGTAGTCCTGGGATGCGCCGATTCCGATTATTCAATCAATGACAAAATCCAGCCCGAACCGATTACCGGATCAACATGCGACCCTACCCTAGTTGACAGTCTCCTTTGAGTGCAGAAGACGCTGGGATCCAACTTGATCCAATGCGCCATTGGTTACGTGGATTGTTAGCACTTTCAAGTTGGATCTGGAAATTCTTGAATCATTATGAGCTCGTTTGTTACACGGCAGTGTCGACGGTAACTCTCTGTCCTTCTCAAGCCTAGAACTTTTCCATTTTCTCTCTAATCGACGATGCACCCTGGATTGTCTCAGTTGAAAGCCATCTAGTGATAGGTTTGGATAGTTGCCTGTAGCAGGTCTGAATTTGAGCAAATTTGTCTAAGGTTAATGACACTATTCTTTTCAGTTGTTCCACAAAATTACTGCACTGTTTGCAGAAGCAGTGAATAGATTGGAATCTGTGTGCAAGTCACTAAATGTTAAAGGGTCTACTACTCTGATGTTACGGAATAAGTGCCACACTGGTTGGTGGTGACAGGAAGCATTGGTATCCACTGAGAATGAACTCAGCGTCCAAGTCTTGTTTTACCAGACTTTTGACACCTCTAGTCCCAAGGGTATCCCTGCATAGATGGTGTTACGGTAATTGATTCTATTATTGTTGCTATTATTGTTTTAGCCAGGTAAATGTAATCCCTCTGGAGATAAAAAAAATTATCTAGAGACTGTTTGTGATATCTGGAATGGCTATCATCCGGTGTAGTACCATATCTAATAAGGAGGTGCTGCAAAATGCAACTGCATGAAGACACCCGTTCCAATGCAAAGGGTGTGGGAAGTCCATGTATGCTGTCAGCAGCAACCAGGGTGCCACATGTACAGGTATCTGGCTCACATAAGACAGTTCTAAGACAGAGGCCGACTGCTATTCTATTGGCCTTATCGAGTCTCAAGCCACAAACTGTTCTTTTCAAAGCATCAACCAGTCACTGGCACTGATATCAGCAACACTCTGCTGAGCAGAGGCACTCTATGCACGCCTAAATGATGTTAAATGGTGTCATTAAGAATTGAAATTTCATCAGCAAGCAAAATAGTGCACAAACAACTAGGAAAGTTACCGGTGGTGGGCTCATCCGAAGTCCAACCAATGGATTCCAATGCAAAGTTGACAGATAACATCGTGCCCAGTGTGTCTGGACTGAGTTACATCAGTAATGTGGAGTAGGGATGTTAAACGGTAATTGGAAATCTGATTATCGGTTTTGAAAACGATTATCAGTTTTCGTAGTGAAAATTATAAGAAATGATTCATGCGTCTATACTGACTATAAGCTTAAAGGTTACCTTGAGAACAAATTAATTGCAACAAGTAGCATTGTTACTCGTGGTATGGTACTGTGATGCGGCACTTCGAATGCAACATCGTCAGGTATTTAATCAAATTTTAACATTTTGTGATGGCAAAAATGAAAACCGATATAAAGTTCGCTGTCAACGAGACAAGTTAATTACAGAACCTCTTAAACGCTTTTGTACGTTTAAAACTTTGTTGAATGCAACGACTCTGAATGGTCGCCAGCTTTGTTTGTCGCCGCTAAGCTGGGAATAGCGGATTTTCTATGAAGGGCAATAAAAACCCGATAATCAGTTTAAATTCGGATTTCTACAATCGATAATCGGTTTGCCAAAAAAAACATTTTAACAACCTTTATGTGGAGCAGTAACAAGTGGTAGCATCCACAATGACGCTACCGCCTTGTAGTTCATTGCAGTTCAGGAAGCCAAATACCTTAATAAATGTGTTTACATTGACACTGTCAAACATCCTAGAAGTTGCTTGCTACAGATGATGGTATAGATTCTGTCATAGTTACAGTTACAAAAAAATTCCTCATTGTTGGAAGATGATGCACAGCTGGCATCAAGCTTCCCGGTGAATGCGGGTCATTGTGGTCAGTGGATCGAAGCACCACAACTAATGGTTGTGGTCACTCCAAAGACCTGCATTGCAGCTCCTATGCTGAAGACAGTGTAGGCAGTCCTTAGTCCCAGACTTGACCAAAGGAGCTCATTCCTTCTTATGCAGTCTTGTAGGCCAAGATGACATGCAAAGAAAATATCATTAAAATAAAAAAATTCAGAGCAGAAACAACAAAGCAGACCGATATACAATCCTAGCATCAGTAAAGTTTAACATGTTGGAAACTAGTGGGTAAATTCTACATTTAGACAAAACAATCTGCCGAAATGACAGAAGGCGAACCAATGACTGACATGATCAGCGAACATGCACAGAAAGCTAGCAATCTGCCAATGCTCGTTCTTGCTGCGTTTGTTAGCTTGGTTTGTTAGGAGGGTTTATTTTAAAAACTAGAGGGCATCATGTGTTTATTATCCATTTGACGGGAAGTCTCTGGGAATGGGAAAGAAGCTTTTGTGTGGCCTAGTGAATAGTGTTGAGAGTAATTTTTTTAATTTTTCATACCGACTTCGGAAAATTTGATATTGGGGTAGATTAGGTATGATCCTTCAAGTTCCTGAAATTATCTGGGTAGAATAAGAAACACATCTAGAAAGGCTAAATAAGGGTTATTATTATTATGAAAATTTATAACATGCACAAAATCACAGTGCTCAGTGTGAATCTGTGGCTAGTTAGAGCTAGGTGGCTTTAATAAGTTAGTTCTCCCAGTGTTATTACCGGTAAGCATGTCAGAAATAGACATTTCTTTAAGTAAGAAAGAGAACTGAGCTTCAAAGAAAGATTGGTCAGCAATTCCATTCTTTGGGGCGGCAGAATGGATTGCACAAGAGCCCTGACTGCCTCATGACTCAGATAAAGCAGAATGCAGGCAGTGGAAAGGAATATACCGTAAGCAGTGTCTGGTGGCTGCAGGTACCTCTGATCTAGGTGTGTGTGCTGAGGACATAATTTAGTGAGGGCTGTTAGCAAGATGAAGGGGACCGACTGGACAAAAGCACCAAACTTTCTGTGTACTTAGGTTTGGTCATATGGTAATAGTTTTTGGTAGGATCCACGCGATCCGACCACGGGGTCACCCCTCAAAACCAAGATGGCGGCCAATAATGGCGCCAACACATAAAACAGTATATATCAGGTCATAGGTAAGCTACAAAAGCAAACGAAGTATCAAATTTGACATTATCAAGGTCAAGGAATCGATTTATCGTAGTGGCAATAGTGTCCAAATGTTACTATCCAAGATGGCGTCCAATATGGCCGCCAACACACAAAAAATATGTATATATCAGGTCAGAGGTAAGCTACAATGGCAAACAAAGTATCAAATTTGACATTACCAAGGTCGAGGAAGCGATTTATCGTAGTTGCAATAGTGTCCGAATGTTATTATCCAAGATGGCGTCCAATATGGCCGCCAACACACAAAAATATGTATATATCAGGTCAGAGGTAAGCTACAATGGCAAACAAAGTATCAAATTTAACATTACCAAGGTCAAGGAATCGATTTATCGTAGTGGCAATAGTGTCCGAATGTTACTATCCAAGATGGCGGTTAATATGGCCGCCAACACACAAAAATAGGTATATCTCAGCTCATAAAGCCTGGATCGGGGGGACCTTTGGAACCGCTCTTCGAGACCATCATTTTCTCAACACTGACGAAAACTCTAAGCGGACTGTCTCTGAGCTGTTTGATTCTATTTGTAGCGCTCACAGCAGCAAAAGCAGATCCTATCATGTTTGACTTTGAAGATCTCTTTATGATTTCTTGGATTGTAGCATTCCCGCACTATTGCCACTTCATTTGTTATTGTGGCTTACCTATTCATTCATTTATTCAAGGAATTTGATATTACGCCCCTTCAGGAGACCTACTCAGAGGCGCTCCCAGCCCAGCTTCGGCACTAATAATTAGACTTTAGTAACTTATTAAATGCAGGGACACTACCCCTAGGCAGTAGACGAATCTCTAATGGGAGACCATTCTAGATGGAAGGTCCAACCATTGAGAAGGGACGGTGCTGTCTAATTGAGGAGCGAACCCGGGGGACTAAGAGTTCTCCCCCAGCAGAAGATCGGAAGACTCGACGGCTGCAGCTATATCAGAAAGCGGACGACAAAGATCACTCCGATAGGCCGAGGCACAGCCAAGGATGCACCGCCAGACCAAAACAGCAACCCTATTAGAGATGCGTTGTGGGACAGAGAGCCAGTACACTACATCGCACATTAAAATACGGAAACAGGAGCATATTTGGGAAAGCCCCTCTAAGACGAGCAGCTGAACGAAAAACCGGTCACGACGCCCAATTAGTCCAAGTGGCTCTGTGGCAAACCCACCAGGATCAAACTGCACTGATCCAATCTGCTAGTAACAAAAGCATGGATAAGGATCACATTAGCGTCACGGGATAGGGAGCGAGAAATAACCCTCAATTGACATAGCTGATAATAGCAGCTAAGGGCAAGCTCATTTATGTGCTGAGAAAAACAAAGTTCCTTGATCCAAAGTTACCTCAAGTCCCGTACCGAATGAAATAAGGTGACATGCGGGAACTTTTCCGAAACCAGGCATCGGTCAATGCTCGCCAGCCGTCTACCACAACCCAAACAAATGAATTGATTCTTAGAGGCGTTTAGCAGCAGGCGATTTGATGCCAACCAAGTGGAAGGGCATCCATAACTTGGCACATCTGCTGAACGGCAATCCACCCCGCAATTGGGGTGGCAATGGGTATAGGTCTGCACATCGTCAGCATATAGCCTAGCTGATGCACAAGTCCACATGACGCCAGCTAGACCCCAATACCAGACGATTAGATAATATAAAGCATTGGGCCCAGCACTAAAACCTATGGGACACCAAAGGGGGCTGGAACCCAGCTGGACCTACAGTAGCCAAAGACTACACGATTAGTGCGCTTTGACAGAAAGGATCGAAGCCATGGCCTCTAGCGGTTTGTCTGTCAGCCCAAAAGAAGCAGAAAGGCGTTGAAGGAGTCAAACTTATTATAGTCAAGAGAGTCAAAAGCTGAGCTGACAGTGAAGATGATCAGGAGAGAGAGATGTCCGACATCTATGGCGCCATAGAGGTCCGACAGTCCTGAGACGTTTTGGAGTCTCCTTAGAGTGATTCTTCCTAAAGCCAGACTGCTAGGAGGAAAGCAAACCATTTATAACTAGATAAACAATAGCAACAATACATTCCAGAACCTTAGAAGGAGATGTCACATTTGCAATCAGGCGGTAATTTGCTTAATCACTTGAATACAGCCCATCCAGCTTCAAGACTGGGTACAGGATCGAGCTCGCACGTTTTTGGCGCGATTAAATTGAGCATTCGTAGCTCAGCACTCGTGACCTCTATATTGGACGCCATCTTGGATAGTAACATTCGGACACTATTGCCACTACGACAAATCGATTCATTGACCTTTAAAACATTATGTTCGACACTTCATTTGCTATTGTAGCTTACCTCTGACCTGATATATAAATATTTTTGTGTTTTGGCGGCCATATTAACCGCCATCTTGGATAGTAACATTCGGACACTATTGCCACTACGATACATCGATTCCTTGACCTTGATAATGTCAAATTTGACACTTCATTTGTTATTGTAGCTTACCTCTGACCTGATACATACATATTTAGTGTGTTGGCGGCCATATTGGACGCCATCTTGGATAGTAACATTCGGACACTATTGCCACTACGATAAATCGATTCCTTGACCTTGATAATGTCAAATTTGATACTTCGCTTGTTTTTGTAGCTTACCTATGACCTGATATATACTGTTTTATGTGTTGGCGCCATTATTGGCCGCCATCTTGGTTTTGAGGGTGACCCGTGGTCGGATCGCGTGGATCCTACCAAAAACTATTACCATATGACCAAACCTAAGTACACAGAAAGTTTGGTGCTTTTTTCCAGTCGGTCCCCATCCACTTAAATTTTCGGTCTAACAGCCCTCACTAATTGGCCAGACAACCAGTTTAAATCTTGCCCTGAATTCTACAGAAAATCAATGCAGATCACGGAGTAGGGTTAAGGAGTTTCTTCAAGGAGATGCATCTAGTACGATGCAAGTCAAGGAATTTTTGATGCTTTGAAGCCTGTTGAGTTCTACATCTGAAGCAAAAGTCGAGTTGGCTAGTTTGAGGAGAGAGAGCAGAGAAGAGAGCAGGGTATGATTTGTGAAATGTCTTTAGTAAGAGGTGATGTGATATAACGTATTGCTCTGATGAGATAGAAACAAGATTTGCTTCGGTTTTGTTTTGTGTGGTTGAACTGTGAGATCAGTTGCTCCAGATGTTGTGGTAGTGGAGCAGCGGTCACTAAGGTCTATTCTAGAAAGAGTTTTGGAAAAAGACAGGTTTTGGCATGAGCCAAACAAGATTGCCTGAGATTCTACAGGTCATAAAGGCTTGGAGAAGATTGATGACCCAATGGAATGTCAAAGAAATTGGTGCATTTAATAGAACCAAAGTTTTAGGTGCTCAGCCATAAGCAATTCCTGGCAGTGAAGAAAGAAATGGATTTAGTGTTGGATCTATTTAATTAACTCCAGCTTACGCAACCAGATGAATTGTATTGTATTTTCGTTTATTCAAAACTGGCTGTCACAACGCAGCCAGCAACAAAAGTGTGTAACTTTTAGTTATACTGGATAATGTATTGTTAAAACTATGCTACTGAAACATTTATTGGCTGTTTTGATGACATCTAAGCACTGCACCTGTATTGTATGAACTTTGTATGGGCTGAAATTCAGCACAATTATCTGTCTGAAACTTCAAGCCATTCAGTTGAATAATTCTGGATTTTGCTATCTGCTAACTTGATCAAATGGAGCTTTTACATCTGTGAAGTTTTTGCATATGATGTTTGTAGGTTAAGGGTGGACGAACAGTTTCACACAAGGGAAGAGGCTCAGTACGTGGTAAGAGGAAACGAGGCCATGATTCAGATTCATTTTCAGATGAAGATTCTGATGGATATGTTCCTCGGCCAAGTAAGAGAAGAGCAGCAGTTGCAGCAACTTCACGAATGAAGGCATCAAAGGTCAGCGATGAAGATGATGATGACGATGATGATTCTGAGAAGTCAGATGAAGATAGTCGAAAGCCAGCCAATAAGAAAACAAAGCTTACCTCGAATGAAGTGCGCCAGAAGAAATCTAATCGAGGCATGATAAATGACGACAATGAAGATGACAATGGTTCCGCTAGTCGAAAGAAAGCAGGAACCGGAAGACAGAAAGTGGTGTCTAATGATGAAGATATGGAAGTTGACGAAACTAATTCCAAGAAAACTGGAAAGAAGAAGCCATGTCAGTATGGTAGTGCATGCTACAGGTAGGCTGATGTTAACTGTTTAGCAGTGCGTCAATTTCTGTTTTTGTAAACTCTTCGTGAACCTTTCTTCATTCACAGAATATTATTGAATTAAAATGCCTTTTTTGACGTATGCATGAGGACCTGGCTACCTGGATATCCTCAAGCCATCGTTGAATGCTGATAAGACCCAATTTATTTTGCACAGTGGTTGGCTTCAAATCTGCAAGATTGATTTTTGTGTCTTTCGCCATTCTTTTCCTGACACCTCTATGTGAGAATTAGGCATTATTCTGGATCTAACCATGTAAACAATATATGTCATACCTGTTGCTATCACCTCCGTCAGATCCGGTATCCTGACAGTTCCCCCCCGGACAATCCCCCGGACAATTCCTCCCCGAGCAGTAAGTAGGTAACTCTACCATTGTCCATGATAACTTATTAATCAAAGGCCTTCTTTCATCATTCCAACTTCTATTTAAGTAAAGATTATTTTTCATCAATCCAATTTCTATTTAAAAGACGAATTTCTTTCATATATCCAGCTTTTATTTCGGCAAAGAATTTGTTCATCAATCAAACTTCTATTTAAGCATAGAATTTGTTTCATCAATCCAGCTTCTATTTAAGAAAAATTATTTCTTTCATCAATCCAACTTCTATTAAAGTATTTTCATCAGTCCATCTTCGGGAGGAAACGTCCGGGGGGAATTGTCCGGGGGGGAAATGTCCTAGACCCGTCAGATCCATTCACTTGCCACACAGGCTACTTCTGCAATGATCCACGCTTTTCGTCACGAACCAATTTTGTTAATGCTATCTATTCTGGAAGCTTTTGAGATATGGATCTGGAGAAGGATGGAGAAGGTGAGCTGGACTAAGCATATAACGAATGACGAGGTGCTACAAATGGTTGATGAAAAACGATCGCTAATAACAACAATAAGAGAAAGACAGAAGAACTGGGTGGGGCATGTATTAAGAGGAGACTCCCTTCTGAAAGAAATCATAGAAGGAAGAATGGAAGGGAAAAGAGGGAGGGGAAGACCGAGGCAGATGATGCTGGGGTGGATGGCCAACGGATACAGCGAATTAAAGGAAAAGGCACAGCACTGAGAAGAGTGGCGTTATTGGAAGTTGGAACCTGCCGAAGGGCAGAGAACTTAAAGAAAAATCTATTCTGGTCTGGGCTCCTCTTTTACCTTGAAATTACAGTCTCATCTTAATGATTCTGCTTACCTGATTGGTGGCATACCGAGATTTGGTAGGTAGATATATATCTGTATCTAACCTTTGATATAAATAGGTAGATATATGATCTACCTATGTGATATATATGATACTGGTTGCCTATTCCTCAATGCATCAAATTTAACATATTAACTTTCATGTGGAACAGCTTGGAGGCAACTGCCCAGTCTTATCTTGGCTTGTTGTATATCTCTGCCTCAGCTGTTTCTGGTCTCAGATCCCTTCGTTTGGCCGATAAGGGTGTTCTTCTTGTCCCCCAGGTTCCTTCTTCTACAACTCAGCACAGATGTTTTTTGCAGCCTAGAACAACCTTCCTCGTAAAATCGGAGCTGAGCTAGTCAGTCTAACTCGTCTGTTCGACAGGCCTTTGAAAGAGGGTTCTCCTTTTTGGGTCAGGAGCACTACTAATGACTTTGTATCATTTGTGATTCAAGTTCTAAAATGGACGTAGTTAGACAAAAATACTGTTTTATTCCACAGGCTATGGAAAGTTGTAGTTTCAACGGGATATGGCATAATTAGCCCCCCACAAGTCACCCGGAAAATTCACTCCCCACATTTCACTCCTCAGCAATTTAGAAATAAAATGCAAAACGTCAATGAATTGTAAAAGAGGTCTAAACAACACATAGAATGACTTAAAATACTGCAAATATCTAGAATTCAAAGTGGTAGGCTATACCTTGTAAATATTCCATGTTGCGGCAATTGCTGGCATTGACTGCATCTATTTTTATCCATCTAGTTTAACTTACGGAAATCTTGCTTGCTTGCTTGCTTGCTTGCTTGCTTGCTTGCTTGAGCCGCAGGCTAAAAAGTCAAATCTTGCGACGACTAATTCGATCACTTACAATCATTCAATCGTCATGAAACTTGGCAGATAGACTCGCCCCTCGCAGACACTTCATTCTATAAAAATTTCAGCTCCCCCAAAAAAGGCTAGCTTATAGAATCGGGACTCAAATTTTCGAATCGGGAATCCCCTTTTCTGATACGCAGAGTTGTCATTGGCCGCAACAAAACGGGGGCGCTGCCTCATTAAACGCACGCTATGACGTAAAATGAACGCGGCACTATATATTTGTAGAGGTAACTGCTTCAGAAGACGCATTATAGGATACTAGATGGATATAGTAAAAACTTTGTTTTTACGGGCTGTATTTATTTATATATGCATGCATATATGTATGTATTCATGCATGCATTTATATGTGCATGTATCTGGCATAGGCCTGTATAATTTATCTTGAATGAAATTCTCACTCTTACTTCTATGTTTACTACAGTCAAATGTACAAAAGAAGTACCATAGCAAGAAATTCAGAACTTCGTATGTGTCTGCTGTCTAACCAAAGATACCATATTCGTCACTTAATTTTCCATAACTTTTTGTCTATCTGGCGCTCTTATTAATTATATCTTTTCTTTAACTCTTTGGCAGCTACATTCTTTTTGATGAATTTGACCATATTTGTTCATAGGAATGCAAACACTTGACATCTTTAGAAATATAGACATATCATATATCATTTGTTCATGCCAGTGTTATTTCTATTAACTGTAACTGAAATAGCATGATAACTGAAAAATGTTTGTAAGTTAATTGTAACTGAAAGTGAAAAATGCTGAATAACTGAAACTGTAATAGAAACTGAAAACCAAAGGCTATATAACTGAAAATCACAAAGCGCTAACTTGAAAATAAAACATGAGTGTTTTTTCTATACTTCTGAAACATCGGTTTTTCCTTACTTACTTGTTGAACAGTTATCCTACTCGAGTCTATGGTTAGTTTTCTATGCTGATTTCACTTGGTTCTAATTCCTTTTGTTGTGTTGTCGTTGATTAGTGTAAGCGCTAAACCATTAAGTAATCGACGACTACGAAACGATGTTTAAGCCAAGTAGCAGTTGAAAAGTAGAAATTGGCATGTTGGAATATTCGTTTATGATACGGCAGTAGACAAGAGTTGATGTTGTGTTCGCACTGTTGCTGGCAATGACGCCGAAAACGCGAGTGTGGATCAGCAGACCTATTATCAAACTCGGCATATATTGAGCGTGTTTTCTCAGTTTGTGGGGATTTATGTGCACGAAAGCGGAACAGAGCAAGTGTTAATCTGGAACATCGTGTTTTCCTTTAAATAAACCGACAATACGTTAAATAGGATTGATTTGCTGCATAAATATTTCTGGTAACTGTTTGTAATACTTAAGTTGTGGTCAGTTGTCGTGACTTATGAAAATAATAACTGAAACTGTAACTGAAAAATAAGAAAAATAACTGAAACTGAAAAATCTCATTGCAGTTAACTGTAACTATAACTGTAACTGAAAAATCATAACTGAAATAACTCTGGTTCATGCTTTGTTGCTCTACAATATTCTGTTTAAAAAAGTTGATAAGTTCATGTGTGTACCTCTAAGTTGATAAATATATTAATTTTTGTAAATAAAAATCATAAAATTAACAATTAAAAAAAATTTTGAAAAGAATAATTGTTATGAAAATTGGCTAAATGTAGCCACCTATCAGGCAAACGTGTAGCAACATTGACGAGCTAATAAATTAATTGATTTAGTCCAAAATTAGCTTTTGATTTTTCTAATCAATGATGACAGAGACACAATGACATTCATTGCCATCGCTGTGTTCCCAATACCATTCCTTAAGTAGCCTCTTAAAAGAATTTGTTTTAAGAGCCTCTGCAGCATTGGCTGAACGATAGCAATATTATTGTGGACTTGGCTGGTGAATGAAAGAAGAATAGAAGCAGCCGAAATCAGCTTATGTTTGTTTTTTAATCGATGATGATACTGGCTCTCATAACGTTGGACAACTTGACGTAGGCCGCTGTTTTTAGTCTCAAAACTTGTGGTTCGTCAAAAGTATTCATTACGAAAGCTTTTACAACGATGACTGAATGTTATAATTTATTCCTTGGACTTGGCTGATGAAGAAAAGAACATTTGGCTACAGAATGACCAATGACCAAAGGGCATGACCAAAATTAAATGGCTGCATGCATGTAACTGTTCACAAAACATCAGCCAATGTTGTCCTTCTAACTACCAAACCATTGTAAAAGCCCATGTATAGGTTTTCAGAATGTACCATGTTTCCTCTATCTAACATGTATAAAAATCAAACTCTTAATATGGGTAATTATATGCCAAATGGGTGAGTTTTTGTAATGCTGTGATCAATTTGGAGTAAGTGGTTGGAGCAGTTGGCAACTCAATTTTGTAAAGTTTGCTTAAATTTATAAACTTAATCGACCTGCTTTAGAAAATACGTTGAACCCTCTGTATACCACAGGATTTGCAGTCCATGACAAGTACCACGTTATGGCAAGGCTGTGTTAAACTGAAATGGTCATTTGCGACCATGTATGATTGTATGTGTCTATGTAGTGTTGTATATTTACAGGTTGTAGTGGACTAACAGCAGCAAGACTTAAGGATGGTTGCAAAAAACAAGTCCATGTGTATTCTCACAAGGGCATCATTGGACTTATAAAGGCTGTTTCTTTTTAGTTTGAAATTGAATTTAGAGTGGAAGCAAGTTTTAAATAAGTGTGATTGATATTCTTCTATTGATTTTCTGCTTTTAGAGTGCCATGAACTTCCCGACTAGCATATGAAATGCTGTATCTATATTTATGTGCATTAATTGATTTAGATCATTAAAGTACATATTCATTATTCAGCATCTTAAAATCAGCTTTCTTTGCACAGTAAAGAAATTGTGTTATTTGGATATTTAACTTTCAAAGCAGATAAAATAGTCTGGGTTTTTGTAGAGATGTCAATGAGAGTTGTGTTTTTTGCTGCTGTGGTGCTTCCATGTAGCAAAATGCAACAGACCACAGATGCACATGCTTTTCTGGATAACCATTTCTAACCATTTTAGACAGGGCCAATTAGGCACAGTAGGCACTGTGCCTAGGGCCTAGAAACCTTTCAGGACCTACGCAAATCTAAAATTGAGATATTGAAATAATAAGTTTAATGATTGAATTTGACACAAAAATGAAAAATTCTAATTTAATAATTTTTTTAATTGTACAGTGGCGTAACGAAAGGTTTCAGCGCCGAGGGGCAAGATTTAATGACTACGCCCATTTTTAATTTTCTAGTTAACTTTTAATAATTCATATCATAGTGCTGTGTAGCAGTGTGTACAAATTTAATACAATTACAAATATAATGTGGGTTCCAGATTTTATTCAATGGATTTTTGCTCTCTAATAAGTAATGAAACATAATTTGCAAACGATTTTTATATTATGAAAAGACAAATTTAAAGAACAAACATAATTTGCAAACGATTTTTTTATTATGAAAAGACAAATTTAAAGAACAAACTGCAGTCACTTGGGCCTGGGTGACTTGTGAACAAAATGCCCTTTAAACGTAAAAAATCCTTACAGTACGCAAAACTAGCACCGGAAAACTCTTAACATGTTTAAAGTTCCTGGGCAAATTCTGCATTTAGATGAAAATATCCGTCGATATGACGAAGAAATCGATCAGTTGACCGAATGGCCGATTGCATGCAAGTGATGGCATTGGTGTCATGACCTACATAATAAGTATATTAATTTGAAATAAATAACGTGTCAGACTCTAAATAGGATATATAGCCTGTCTTCCAGTTTAGTTTTTCATATAGTTACTGTGAAATGTGAATTTACTTTTCAACAGAAAAAATCCAAAGCACTTTGAGGAGTTTTCACATCCACAGAACAACCAAGAAGGGGATTCCAGTGGATCAGAGAAGAAAGGCAGGGAAGTTGTTGTTCGACAAAAACGTGCAGCTGCACTTAAACAGCAAGGTAAATACCACTTCATGTGTGCCACTTTTACGGCTTCAAGAATTATATTCAGGTTGCATGTATAAACGGACTCTGTCAAAACCGGGTCATACAAAAGAACATTCTTACGCACTTCATTGATCTGTGGTGACCTGAAGCACATTCATTTGTCCGGTCCTTTACCTCTCTTTGAAATACACTCTCTCCCTCTGCTTGCTCTCAAATTTTAGCTGGCAACCACTACTCATCCTTTGCTTTTCTCTAAACCTATTTCTTCTCTCATGGCCTTGTGCACTGGGAGTGCCTCTGAACGGTTCACCCTACTAGAGGTGCTTTATAAATATTTGATATACAATACAATTTAGTGCCCATTGCTGTGCATGTGTGTGAGCTTTGTGAATGTGGCCTTCTGAATTCTGGCCTCGTATATAATGAATACTTTGAGATACAGGGTCTACAGTTCACTAAGATCATACTGTAAAAATTTCCTGAAAATCTCTTTGATAATGGCTGAAGTTGTTGAAAACCAGAGTTGCCAATTTGGGCTCACAGTACCTCAGAGAATATGTACACTGGAGTGATGATGTTAACACTTTAACATAATGATGATACAATTGCTAACATTACATTCTTTCTAAGATTATTGGAAAGCTTGTAGCTTGCCAGTTAGCTGCTTACCTAGACTAATAGTTTGCTCCCAGTATATCAGTCTGGTTTCCGTAAGGATCATTCGTTTCAGACCGGGTATTGCTCTCTGATATATATATATATATATATATATATATAAATATTTGTTGAGGCAGCGCGTAATTTCTCGTGTACAGTTTGTCTATAAGGATGAAACTTGCTATTACCACTTCGGTTTTTCTTTAAAAAACGTTCTTTCATTCACGTAAGTCGACAGTTCGCATTAAAACTAAGCAATGTTCAATTTAAAGTTCTTCACAACGACGACTTCACACCTCAATGAAGCACCTGAAGACGAAGCTCCTTCACGCCCCCAAGATACAACTACTTAATCTTTCTCTTCAACGACGCAACCATGCCAACACAGATATTCTTAAGCATACTTCTACACAAACTAAAGGATTGTCTTTCTTTAATAAAGGAGTGTCCAGATATCACTTCCACCTGGCGAATACCATATCCTAATATATATATATGTATATATATGTATATATATATATATATATATTTGGGGCTATGGATAGGTCCAAAATTTCACCTCTCACCCTGTTTGATGTCAGTGCAGCATTTGATCACAATATCCTACTTAGGTGACTGTGTTTTGGTCTTGCTGGTAATCTGCTAGATTGACTTGGATCTTTCTTGCTTAAGTGTGTGTGTGTCCTGTGTGGTTTTGGGGGCTAGTAGGTCTTGCTGGATTCCTGCTCATTTGGGTTGCCCCAAGGTTCAGTTTTGGACTCTCTGCTGTATATCCTTTATACGTCAGGCTGTTCCGAGCCAATCATATGCTGATGATATCCTGCCTGCACTGCCCTGCATCCAGTGAGTTGCAGTCACCTGAGTCATGCAGCACTGCAGCAGCAGGCTATGGGTGTGCTCACGACCTGCAACGTATTTGATTCGGTACGAGGCAGCAGTGAGCTAAAATTTATTCTGGCTCTCTTGTGGCTGAGTATACCTTTTCCTCTTCTGTATGTGACTTTGGTTTCATGCTCGACCAGGAGCTTACTTTGTCTAAGCACATAAATCTAGTTTGCTGTGACTGCTTTTAGTAGTTGTACTAGCTGCATGTAGTCTTTCGCTCTATTACCTTTAATGCTACTGCTACTCTTGTTCATGCCTTTGTTTGTAAGTCGACTTGACTACCATTGCTCTATTTATGCAGGTCTTCCACTGGTTGGATTGGGTGTCTGGAGCGAGTGTTGTGGGGGTGGTGCACCTCATTGCGAAGTTTGGCCATGTATCCGATTACATGCGGGATGATGTCCTTCAGTGGCTACCCTTGCGTCAGCGAATCGCTACATGATCCCTGCTATAGTTTGGTGATGCCTACTGAGCAAAGTGTCTGCTTACTTGCAAGAGCTGTGCCACTTCACTTTGGGTCTTCATGGCCATCGCTGTCTTCGCTTTGTGGCTCATGGTGAGCTCTTGGTTCCTTTCCCGCATGCCTCTATTATGCAGCGTCGGGCATCTTCTGTCATTGGTCTAACTGGTTGGAATGGGACTTGATGTTGTGCTGTTGTCAAGGCTTTGGCTGTGCTGTCACTAATTTGAACTTTTAAAATGTTATTCTAGGCGTCCCTAGTTAGCGGGACCTTGATCCCTTTTGGGACTCCTCTTGTGGCCAATCTTGTTATGTGATGTTGGAATGTTCTTTGATTTGATACGGCTTCAATAAAAATGATTTGATTTGAATGGGCTCCCTCTAGAGTTGCTACTAGGGATTTTTCTGACACGTTTTATAACAGCCTAAATTCTGTACTTTCCACCAGGGTTGGGTCGGCAGCGCCTCTGAGTAGAAATCTTGAAGGAGCACTTTACAAATTTTATGAATGATTGAATCTACTAGAAGTGACTGGGAAACCAATGCATCTATTAAAGTGATAAAGAGCTGTCAGATGGATGGACGGACGATTGGATGGATGATCGAATGGACGGATGGTCGGAAAGACAGTTGGAGTAACGGTTGAATGGACAGATGGACTGATGAGCAGTTGGACAGATGGACGGACGGATTTAGTTGGACAATAGGTTATTTCTGCATTAGTCCATTTTACATGCTATGCGCCTTGTGCAATAGCTTGTCCCCCGAACGACTTAGTGTTAACGTGTCCGCCTGTCTGCACTGTATTTGCTTTTCCTATGCATATCTTTATCTTCCTGTCACAATTATTGTCTGCAGCTATTTTGTTGGCAGGCGTCATCCACAAACTCAACCTCATCTTCATTTATGACTACTATATTTGTGTGTCCAATGCTTTAACTTCTTTTAGTCAAACCTTCACAGAAAAGTTGATTCTGCACATTTGATGATACTCTTGAAGTGTGCTTTCCAGCGCCCAATGAATTCATGAGTTTTTAAGCTGCCCACTTATCTTTTTGATTGAGATGGCTTGTACTTTTGTTTTGTTAAGTGAGTTCACTATATGAAACAAAGTTTTGGAATTGCTCATTCATTACATTCTTCAGTCAACATTGTTGCTCAGAGAGGAGTCAGTTTCGTGATTGTCTGCGGAGAGGTGTACTGTCATAAACACTTAGTCAGAAAACGTTAGGGAAGGAGTATAAAGTGGCTGTAACTGGGTTTTCTAATCTTGTTACTTCATATTTCTAAAGAAATTAAATTTAATCAGATTGATTTATTTTATCTGAGAGAAATCATGCCAATTTAAAAGTTTTTCAAGTGTGAGTTCATGGTGCAGCATCTGAGTGTGAATGTACCTAGACTTAGTTGTGAACCTACATGTGCAGTTGTTGAATTCTGATATAAACTCTTGTCAGAATTCTTGTGCTTCAGATAGTTTCTATGAGAAAGATGAGCTGTTTGTATTGAGCAAACTATGCTCACAAAATCTTAACTCTAGATAGCATGATGACTACCAAGGTTTTGTACAGCAGTTTAACATTAAGTTTCTTTTCAATTTCACCAGATTGTGCACAGGATTAAAATCCTGGTCACAGATCTGAAAGGCTGATGCCTTAGACACTAAGCCACTGTGCCACCTCAGATAAAGATTAATTTTTGTATTTTATTCAAATTATGATAGTATCCATATAACAAATAGGCAAATTGTTGGCATGTGTATGCCTTTGTCACCAAGCAGTTTAAAATTGGTGTATTCTGGAAAGTAAATGGCAAATGCTGCGATGCATTGGCTCTTTTTCCAGAATCTACATTCTCTGAGCACTGTTGGACATGTGAGACTGCTAATTATAGTATCCATTTAGGGAGGTTTTTAGTTTTATTAAAAGTTCTGATGTAATTGCAGAAAAGTTGGCTGCTCTGCACGCAAATAGTGATGATGATGATGAAGATGAGGATGACAGCAGAGATCCTAAGGAGAACTTGCAGCAGCACTCAGCACCAGATGAAGAATCGTTAAATGGTGATGACAATATCAGCGCAGACAGTGACTCAGACTTTGATCCAGATGATGAGGAAAGTCCAAGTCGTTCCAAAGCAGCAAAACGTGTCCCTCAGAATAAACCGAAGCAAAAAGCATCCATTTAATCAGTTTAGTTGAACTCTGTCATCTACGGTTTTCTGATCGTCAGTTTTTGCAGATTATTGTGTTTGGCTGAACTGAATGATGCTGAAACATTTTATCTGAATGTAGATGAGGACAGTGCTTAATGAGTGTGAAGAGTGATAATCTCTTGCTTGAAGACAGTGACAGTGACACTGATAGACTGATGCAGATTCAAAGGGTGAAGCCTGAGTTGTTAATGCTTTGAGACCCTTCTCTGTATGTGTTTTGTAGGTTTTGAACTTAAACCTATTGCTCTGAAATGTGAATGGTTTGACAGTGTCTGGTTACTGTGTGTGTTTCTGTTCAGTTTAAGCATCATCACGGTTTTTTATTATTATAAACGTATTGGTCATGTAGCTGTCAGATTCATGAAGTGACTAGAGAATTAACTCTGTCATATAGACATTTTTGGTATGGGAAACACTTGAACGCAGCATTGAGCAGTTGGTCAAAACAATATTATCAGCATAAATATTCGAACCAATGCTATATATTACTGAGGTATGCATCAAGGCCATTGGTGAATTTCAGTTGGCTTATCAACCATAGACTTCCTCTCAGTTTCAGCAGCACAACTCTCTGGGTATTGACCTCACTGCAGCGTTTGGTGAGCCATTGGTTGATGCTTTGTGCATTAAGCATCAGTGCTATAGAAGTTGTTAGTTATGGTGTGTTTTGTTCTCATAATGTTTCATTTTCAAGATGTTTACTATTTTAAATACACTAATGGACCACAGACCACTCGTTTGAAAGCATTATGATATGGATGAGACAGATGTCTGTGAGCCGGCATTGTTTGTCGCCTTTTCTAAATGTACTAAGTGGACCATGTGTGAGTATAAAGCTTTTATTGTAGAGATGTCTTGGCCTGCTGAAATCATCATGGTGATGACTTCAGCAGGCAATACTCTGTTATTAGAGATGGTGTAGTCCAATAAACAAAATTGCTTCTTTCATACAGTGATTACCATTTGTTACTTTTTAGCTTTACATTTTGTACAGTTTTTATAGTTTTTGCAAATGAGCAATAAAGTGCCTGTCCCTTAAATCCTGTATAATCTGCAAAACAACCATTGTTCACTTCGGTAATCAGTTGCTAAGCCTTGAGGTGAAACCTGTTTAAAGGCAGTTGTTAGTTGCCATGGCAACTTTAGATATTTTACTGTTGAACGACTTCATTTGATTGACTCTAATCATCTAACATGACCAGTGTGTTCGGCAGCATGCTCCTCAGTCTTGCAGTTGTGGGTTCAAGTGACCTGAGCAGACCCTGCTGGCTCTGAACTAGTAGTTTGTGCACACATGCCTCTGTCTCCAGTTTGGTACTGGCACAAACTGGGAGTAAAGAGCAAGATTTGCAATGGCCCATTGCCAGGATGTTGAGATGTGTCCATTGCTGGAAATGAGTGCTTCCTATTTGCCCCATTGTAGAGTATGGTGACAGAGTTGTTTACCTGCTTTTCTTGAAATAATTTATGGTATTTGGCTGTTGTGTGAAGGAGAAGAAGAGCAGTTCCTTAAACTAAGTCGTAGAGACAACCATGGATATGAAGTGTTAAGTGTCAAGTCGCCTAGATTACTGCAAGTCACTTCGTACTGGTTTCAATGTCAAACAGGCTGAAGCTGAGAACTCTTTGGCTAGAGCCATAACTAATATGGCAAAAAATGAGCACATGACCTCTGTGATTAAATCTTTGTACTGGCTTCCTGTTCAGCAAAGGATTTCTTTCAAATTGGGGCTCATAGTTTATAAGCTCTGGCCAACCAAACCACTTAAGATCAGTCCTTATTCCCCAGACTTATCATAATTCAATGTTGTCATCTGATTGCCTTTCTCTGGTCATACCTAAAATTGGAACTTTTTTGATGAACAAGCTTTTTCGGTTGCTTGTTGGAACTCACTCCCTGTATCTGTTCTGCTCAGACGCTTACCGTCATTTCATTCTCTACTTAAGACTTACTGTTTCAAATTGCTTATTCTGCATAGACTGCCTGTCTGTCTGTCTTACGAACTGATCTTCTGGGTGTTGACCTGATTACTTCTTGACTTTGGCATTAGTTGATGCCTTGTGCATTAGATACTGGCACAATAGATTACATATGAGGGCAGGCAAAATTTTGAAGTATTTTCTGTTGTGGCAGAGATTTGAGCACCTGACATTTTTGTTGACCGTCCAGCACACTAACCGTTAGACAATTGTGAACGCCCTCTGTCATAAACTGTCATAAGCTATACTTGACTGCAAAAGCTGGCATGGTTTTACATGACAGCTGTCATTATATAAATATTTCATCATGTTTCTTCAATCAAATTAAGATAAGTTGTTGAAAATTAGTGAAAGAGGTTCATCACGATTAGTTATTGGGCAGGGTAACAAGATACATTGAATTGTTATTGCTCAAAACAAACTGATGTATCTATGTAATTATATATCAATCATACATAATTACATAGATACATAGGTACATCAGTTTGTTTTGTTTTGTCTATATATAGACTCTAGAGCATTTGTAAGAACCTCTTGAAAGCACTGTGCTATGCACGTGGCTGTCTAAGAGATTTAAACAATGAGTATATGTTACTTGGGCTGAGATACCTACCACCTTATTATATATCAATCATACATAATTTATCATTATAACACAACAACTAGTGTACATCAAGACAAATACCATAACGACAAACCGCTAACACTGTGACAACGAGCATGTACTAAAAGTGACTGGGAAACCAATGCAGCTTGTCATCATTTCCATTCACACTTCTTTAGTACGTGCAGCCAGGGTCAATTTGTGGACGTCTGTTTGGCACCATTCTTCTATTTTGTGCTTTTTAATATATTTAACCATTTAACAATGAGTATTATTAAAATCCATGGGATATCAGTGTGGCTCATCGTTAAAGGGTTACAGTAAATTGTAGCTCAGCCAGTCAGATTGCCATGTTCCAGCACTTGCAACTTCATCTTGTCTGTCAGTGAGCTGAAAGTGTGTAGACGTCCACTGCACATATCATTGTTTCCATTCACACTTCTTTAGTATGTGCTGCCAGGGTCAAGTTGTGGATGTCTGTTTGGCACCATTCTTCGATGTTATCGAACGACTGCAAATTCTTCTTCTTGTGCCTTCCATAATAAATGCATCACAGTTTTGATGTTAGGAATTATGGAAGTACCTTTGCTATACAAATACTTGTATAATCCAAATACAAAACTTTGTTGTGAAGACCATCATTACATAGTTTTGCCTTCAGTTGTTAGGAACCTATGCTGTGTATATGGTCTAAAAACTGCAGCGGTCAATTTATATAGTTTCAGTTTTAATGAATTACTTCACTGATTGCTTAGTCTCTTGGAATTAGTACTTTCCCTTGCAAAGAAGCTAGTTTCTAATATATTATGTGGCAAATTGCTCAAAAAATGATTGGCCAAACCCAGATACACCGGAAGTTTTAAATTGAAAGCGTATAACAAAAATAATTTTGGCATGATTTCCTTATGTGTAGAGGTTACTTACATGAATGTTACTGCTACAACTGGTGTCACTTTGTAATTGTTTTGTTTATCAGGGATCTGCATTTGTTACTCTAGAAATTTGCAGTTTTCTTTAACCTTGTGGCTCCAATAGAAAAGAAGACTTAAATTCTTGGAAAGTTGCTAGTAAATGCATTATACAAAGGAGTTGTAAGCAGCAGATCATAAGAGTTTGCAATTTGGAAGTGTTAATGAACATCTTTGTGTGAAATCTTTTATCTTAAGTTTCAGAATGGTACATGTTTGGTGAGAATGTTCACATAGTTTTACTTGTTGACCTTCTCATACACTCATCTAATTGTGTGGCAACTAATACATAAAGTTTGTAGCTAACACCTGCCCAGTATGATGCACGAAGATTTGACATGCATGCTTGATTGAGACAGAATCTCCCACCATCATCATTTTCTAATATATTGAAAATATGCATTTACTATCATGCAAATACTAGGTGAGGCCACAGTATGTATGTATACACCGACCATGGCTATTTCTATTTGCAAACTTTAAGGACAATATTTACATAACTTCAGATATTTTCTGTGAAAATTGATGTGAATTTACCGTAGGTAGCATTTCTTTACAGTCTTATATATTTAAATTTTAAATTTTGGACTTCAAGCATTGTCATGGCACACTGCCATACGCAGGACAATGCAGTTCAGATACAGAGGCAACACAACAATGACAGTTTGGCTGTGAAATGTGCTTTGATAAGAGACTGTTTTGCTGAAATTTGGCACCCTTGCAAGTCCCAAAGTCAGTAAAGCCAGAACACGCTGTCTGTACAATGCAATATGCCAACTGTACTATATATTAATTTGGATTGCCACTTAGAAAACGGAACATTAGTCGACGCTATCGCCAACCAAGGTCTTCACATCCTTATCGCCATTGCGGTGTGCCATCAGTCAACGTCACTATGGAGATCTGCACGTACAGGTTATATATGCATGTACATACACCATGCTGTGATTCTGATCCGGTGACCTTGAGATCAGGGGAGTGGCAGAATTGCAGTCTGGCATCAGGCAGAATTGCAGTCTGGCATCAGGCAGATTTGCATGCAAAACTCGGTGTGACCACATTTGAGGCGTTGCTCAGTTCTGTAGCAGTACATGGCCTGATGACCATTGCTGAACTCTGCCGACCTGGATCGTCTGCAGTATTTATCCAGGAGTTCACAATTCTCTAAAAACCTGGTCACCTACAGTAGCCAGCAAATAGTGACAGGAGACCATTACAGCCATGCGAAGGAGCCAGGATGTCCTTGGACCGAGACAGCTCATAGCTGGTTTCCACATGAAGCAGCACGCCACTGTGCTCGCACGTGCCCACGGTGGCTCCACAAGATGAGTGATGCCAAGTCACGATCACCCTTTAGCCTCCATCAGTTTCAGATCATGATCTGTTACCATTCCATTCCTCTACTCCTCTCCTGTTTGAGGTTGGACGTCATTAGACTGAGAAGCCTTTTGCTGGAGTGTCTAGTCTTTATCGACTACCTGCAGAGGCCGATTTTAGCTGCCCGTTGCTGCACTCGGCTCCAATGTCAACCATCTGCTGCTTCCTCTGCATCCTGTTCAGTTCAGATTAGTTATGAGCCTGTTCGGGCCGGATTTTGCACAAATCGGTATTAATCGGAATCGGCGATCCTAGGCCTTGAAATCCGAATAACACAAAAGTTATATTTTTTAACAAAAACAATTTCTTTTTCCATTAATACAGAAATAGTATCTGTTTTGGCAACCTCCAACAGTAATATTTAATCTTAAATATTGAAAGTCGGTGTGAAATAATAAAATTGTGAGTCAACGCATCATCAAAATGGCAGACAGTCGGGCTTTTTAGTAACAAACAGTGCGTAGAACCAAATAAAAGTGCATATTGCCGATTAATTGGAATCGGCGAAAAAAGCAGGCCAACTAATCGGAATGAGTAAAAAAAAGCCAATCAGCTCATCACTAGTTCAGATAGAACCACCTTGAATCAGAGTGCAGGGCAGTGCCGAACAGTAGTGAACAAGGATCGCAGTGAATGGATACAGCTTCTAAGGGAAGATCATGCACTCATTCAGGACAAGGAGAGGTGTTACTCGTAGAATCTGATGACCCGTATAGCTCAAAACACAAGCTAAGACGCAAGTGACCTTGTACCGATGCTATCTATCGGACTTCAGAAAAAGGGATATTACAGATATGCGTAGCTACTTGAAGTTTTCCTATATAGTGGAGTTTCAATTGAAATCTAAAAAAAGGTCATCATCGGACAGTGTTAAATCTAGATGTGAAAAATTTTGTCAGAAAATTCTTTGAAAAGTCTTGTTACTACCCTACCCCCCCTCGAAAACTCTTGGAAAAGTCTTGTTACTACCCCCTCGAAAAGGTTTTTTCGGAAAACTGTCGTTACTACCCGCCCTCAAAATTCTTGGAAAATTCTTGTTGTCACTCTCCCCCCCCCGGTCGTCAACTTTTCCCTCCCACAGCAAGGGGAGTAGATTAAACACTGATTATCGGAATTTAAAAATGTCTAAGAAAAGGTCATTGAGAAAAATATGCACTGGTGTCTGAAGTTTGTGAAGTTGCCTCCTCTTAAATTTAGGTCTGGCTACGCCACTGATTATAGATTATAGATATGGTAGTGCCAAGACGGGTGTCGCACATCTACGATGCTATTGATTCTGTACGTATAAAGTGGACCACAATCACACGTACGAGCACCTCATAACTGATGGTTCTTCCTGGAAATGATGGTGACTGTATACGGCTTGGAGACCAGTTCTGTTTTGTGTCCACATATAATATTGTTCTGCCATTACTGCACCTAGAGCTCGGCTACATAAGGACGCCAACGAAATTCAACTGTAGGCCTATCACTTTTCCCACCCATCTGACGTAACGTCATCTACGCGGGCAATTCTGTTAGAAGTACAGTCATGCATAGCCTATATCTTCCAATCGGCTCCAGTTTAACCCGACGTAGAATAGATGCAGGGCATCTGTGTAGTCGGACGCCAGGCATTGTAGGCCTAGTATGAATTCGTGATTCCTTGAGTGATTCAAAGCAGGGATGAGCCTAATGGCATTTTTTACCAATTTCCGAATCCAGATAGTTGGCCTGCTATTTTCGCCGAATCCGGATCCGAACCGAATAGTTGGCGGTAATCATTTTTCTTTGCATATATATTCATACATAGGCTACATACATATATTATATAGATTTTATTATAGAGTGGTAGAGTGGGGCAAAACGCCCCCTTTAACGGTTTGTGCTCAATTACACCGTATTAGCATTTTAAGCATGAAATTATTGTAAGATCTAGCGCTGCATGTCCCAAGTAAAGTATAAAATTATGTCCGATAAAAATTCCCCAAAAGATGACGTTAAAAAATAATAAAATATAAAATGCTTCAAAGGGGGCGTTTTACCCCTCACCTAGGGCAAAATGCCTCCTTGTATTTTCCTAAAACCTTTGTGACCTTTAAAGCCTAAATATACTCTTAAAAGATGTACAGAACTTAAATTTAGCCTCTAAGTCTAATGGTATTCATGACTGCCATTCTATACATTTTAACACACAAAAAACAATTGCTTATAAGGATAGACCTGCTATAAATGTAAATGACATTGAGAAATACCATAAGGTTATCGTTTTAAACACCTGAAAAGTCGATGCACATAATCATCTGCAATCAATGCATTGATACAACGCTAACTATAAGAAGTAAAGACCTCTGGAACTTTTTTAGAAAAGATGTCATAAAAATAATTTTAAAATGCGTTTTGCTCCAGGTGAGGGGCAAAACGCCCCACAGGGGGCGTTTTGCCCCATGCCAACAATTTCCATACGGGGCGTTTTGCCCCGCTTGGTGCTACCCTGTGAGATTGCCCATACCATAAAAAATTGATATGTTAAAGCCCCATTTATTGTGCACAGTAAATACTTTAAACCTATATTTGTATTATTGGCTATGTCTAGCATTTTGGCACCATTAATGATACAGAATTGGCGGCAAACTCTTACAAGGAAACACGAAAAACTCAATTTAAAAAACAATAAGCAAACCATCAAAAGATAAATTACTAACGATTATCTCAATAGGGTACAAGTACAACTAAGAACCCCCATAACATTCAAATTGTTCATTACATGGCATAGTGGGGACAGGGCTGGGAGGGGGCGTTTTGTCCCACTACTCTACCCTACACACACACACATATATATATATATATATATATATAATTAAAGATAAACCTGTCCGCCATTTTGTTGACTGACCCGTACCCGACCCGCGGGTAAACCCGCGGGTACGGGTATACCCGCAGACCCCTAATAGCTATATACTTCATTCGAAATTCATAGCAAGCAACTGCCATGAATACCAGTGATATTTTAGTTCTAAAATTAATTCCCAATTTTAATTATAATTCAGTTCTGAGGATCGAATTTCGGTTCTAATTCTGTTCTCGTTCTGAAAATAATTCCTATTTCAGTTCTAATTCAAGTTCTAAAATAATTTAAGTTCTAATATTATATACAGTATCCAGTGGATACTGTAGCCTATAATATATTATATTGGCCCCATGGCATATATGTCAGACTATTTCATTATTAATATTAGGCCTAATCTTCTATAGCATGATGCTAACATAGCTATATATAGTAGGCCTATAGTCGAAGACAAAACTTAACTCAATTCGCTGACAAATGCACACAAATGCACATTTAGGCTATAGACAGGTCTATTGCAATAAGGTGCATGAATACTTTGAATAGAGGGATGAATCCGGATGATGTGATGTAAGTATATAATGTTTAGAAATAGGCCTATAGGTGAACGTGTATATAGACCTACAGATTTATATAAGCCTGTGTATAACACTGTGTCCACGATAAAGTAGAACACACTGTTAAAAAAAATCGTGGAGATCTCCACTAAAATTGGTGGTCCACAAACAACACCCTAGGGTGGAAATATTTCCACCATTATACAAAGGTGGTCCATTTCCACCTTTGACTTAAGGTGGAATATTCCATCATAACTGGGAACTTTCCATCTTATCTGAAAGGTGGAATCTACCACTCACTGATCGGTAATCTCCACCCTATGGGAAAGGTGGAGATCTCCACTAAAGTTGGTG
>JACEVL010001439.1:0-32811 GCA_020284085.1 Aporrectodea caliginosa
AGGCTGAGCAAGATCTGAGCAGGTTGAGCAAAGGGGGAGGCTGAGCAGAGGGGAGGCAAGAGCAGGGAGCAGCCCTCGACCGTCACAATATCATGTCAGAGGGAGTGATAGGCCTATATTACCTGTAATAGCACTTCCAAATCAGAGCCGTATTTAGGGTGGTGGAAGCCCATCCCATGGGTGCCCAATATGGGTGGGCCCTTTTGCAGCATATTTTTGCCTTTGCCGATGTGCAATCTCCAATAGGGACAACCCCCCATACCTCAAAAATTATGATTATTACAATATGGTCATTCGGCAGCCTACCACTCAGATCTAGTCACTAGTCACTCTTAGAATCTCTTCCCTAGTCCGAAGACATACAGTGAAGGGAAGCAGAAAACTGCAACTGGTTGGGGCCCTTAAGTGGTGGGCCCTTGGGCTATCGCCCGTGTAGCCCACGCTTAAATCAGGCCCTTTTCCAATTACTTAAAACGTATGGGCATATACGTTAATTGTACGCGTATGCGATAAAGCCGCACGCAGAGCGTCACCGGTGGCATCTGGCGAATGAATTAAAATTAACCAATTTCGAGACGTAAGTGGAGTCACCATCGTATTTCTTACATTGTGATTTTACCAACAAGAAATCAATATGGATGTTTGCTTGACAATTTGCGGAAATTTATCCAGTAATGTTATAGTATGAAAAAGATATTTACAACTCCGTGACGGTTATTATTGCATTTTGCGTGTATATATAATTTTTTCTCTTTCAGAAATAATATTGAAACTGACAGCCTGGCCACTATAAACTAACTATTTTTATATCTTAAGGGGCCGTTCACATAATTATTATATAACGCTCAAGGGGTAGGTGGGTGGGTTCCTGTTTTGTTAGCGTTATAGGTTTATGGTGGGTGGGGTAGGTTCAAGGTTTCGTTATATAACAAACTTTTCAGCTTATGCTATTTTGCTTGTTTGTCTGACCATTGGACTTTCACTGTAATATTTTAATAAATATTCTTCATTACTAATTGTGTTTTAGTTACTTACTCACTCAGTGCTTTGCATAATATGGGATGTGGCTAGCTGGTAGGTAGCAGCGCTCTATTTCAAACTATTCGAGGGTGGCCATATTGTTCATTTAGGACGCATTCTCAATCAAGAAATCAATAAATTTCGTTTAATATTCAAAGTATCACACTGACAGGTCGCAACTTGTGACAAGTATAAGGTAACAAAATTGTCTTTAATAGCTCTGAGAGTAGCCATGAATTAATTGGTTATTATACCATTGACTCAGTTCTGACAGCTACAAGTTGAAAATAAGATAATTAGAATAGTGGTGTTGTAAGTTACGGCAGCTTAAATGAGGTGATGAATGAGCGAATGAGGTGATAAATGAGTGATGTGATGAATGATTTATAAGTAGGGGATAATGTATTTAGTAGTAGTACAAGTTTTCAAATAGTACACGAGATATAAAATTTCGGGGGTGGGGGCGTAGAGTAGTGGTAACATCATTGGTGACATTCGTCGACTACCCAATTTAGTTGCCGTAATTAATACAAGTAAATTCAGCGCCATTATTACGATGTACAGGAGCTCCATACTGGTCTAAGCATCATTAGCACGAGAGAGTACACAATTTTCAGATGGCTTTTTTACATAGCTAATTTGGCGTATGATGATATTTAGGGGGTAGGAAGCATATCTGTTATATAATATAGGGGTGGGGGGTCACAGCTGCTGTTATGTAACGTTATTAGGGGTGGGGGGTAGGCAAAAAATTGAGATTTTTTGCGTTATATAATATGTAACTCGCCCGGTAAGCATTGGAGACCTAATTATGAATATTTTACAACTCCGTTACTACAACTCCGTTACTTTATTTTTCTATTAAAATGAATTTATTTAATGGTACATGTATATAATTTATCGTCATAATAATTTATTTTGCTGTGTAATAATTTAATGCACACTTAATACTAATTAATCACTAATTATAAATAGTGGCGGTATCTTGTAATGTGTATTTAGTACGTAACGGAGTTGTAAATATTTAGGAATCAAAGTTGTATGTGTTTTACATAGTAAAAAACTAAAATGAAAAATTAGGCCAAATCTGTCAAATTTAAGCTCTGCTCAATATTAAGTATGCTTCAGCACTGCTAGTAAAATATTTGTGTAAGAAATTTTTAAAATTTTGCACGACTTTAATTTTTTCCTAATTCTATTTCTGAATTTGCCTCCGGTTGTGAAATATACCCATATATATATATATTTATATATATATATATATATATATATCTTGATTGTCAACAAAATCTTCGTAATTTCTCGGCGCCAATTGCAGGCAACCGCCCTCCATCAACCACCTCAGGCACTTCTATCTATCACCCCGCGCTTTCCACTCAAACCAAGCTCGCATCTTTTCCAGAATTCCTACCCTGACTCATCTGATCCTCCGCCTTCCAATTCTTTTTGTCCTAAACGACACGCGCCTTAGCAGCTACTCTACCTCCTCTATTGGCCTGGCCCCTGGAAACCGGACTCGGACCTGCCCCACCCTCTTGAAAAACCCCATTGAATTGACGCAGGGCTCGTAAATAAGCTGGCGTCTCGACTTTCAAGTGGCGCTTTATAAGTTTGTAGCATTAGGATTTCTAGCATTGGGTTGGCTCCACCGAATGATTTAATTGCATCTATCTATCCATGGCACCAAAAAGAAATAATAAAATACGACAAAATACAGGATACGTATAAATGCAATTATAAAATACGTTGAAATGCAGGTTCACCTGTTTTTACAGGACTTAGGCTAATGAGCAGGCCTGCATTATTTAAATAGTTTACTCCTGTGTTTCTCTCGTTCAATAGAATGCGAATAGCCTAGAACGATTCAATTACACCAATACAAGTTCTTGTCGGGTTATTGCCATTAAAACGCGACGAAGAGACTCCGCATGTTGTTGCATTAGGCCCTATTATTAAGAAAACGACCTGACTTGAAGTAGGCCCTAGACATGTTACTGGCTAACGAATTTATAGCATTAATCAATTATTCAATTATTAGTATTAATTTGTATCTTCTAACGCGCAGGCATCAAGGCATCAAAACCAACGGGAAAAACAGGCCAGAATCCAGAATACAGTCCGCCGAGATAGATAGGCAGTCGTCGATTAATGATGGATAGGCCTAAGCAATTCGAAAAAGGCAAGACTTCAGCTTTAATAGAGCACAGTGATAAAAGCGACTGAGTAGATCGAAAAGACACGAGGAGAAAGTTCCAAAGTCTTTGTACAGCAACTAATAAAGCTCGACCACCAAGAACAGTTCTGGTGCTAAAGGTAATAAGATGACCATGTTTACATATAACAGGGCCTAAGTGTTCTGTCCATACAGCAAAAGATAAACAAAATAATATCAGAACCTATAGGCCTATGGTTCAAAAGAACAGACAACATTAGATAAAATGCATTAAAATTTTATTTTGTGGCATGAAATTTGACTCAAACAGTTAATCATTGTTATAATTTAACTTATTATGCAAGAAAGTCATCAAAATCAATAGTCAGTAACAATTAATATATTTTCTATGTAGTTGCACAACGTATTACATTTTATTAATTATATTATTATTAAATACACCTGGTATATAATTATATCATATCAAAATAATTAGGCCTACATTGCTATCAATACAGTTCGTTATTTAATAACTGGATCATGAAATAGTATAATTGAACGTCTTCTATATTAGGCTAATTCTGTGTATTATGAGCGCAAGCACTTGTCTAGAACAAAATAAAACTTGTTTAATTGTGCGTCATGTGAATCTGTTGGCCGGGATTAGATTGGTGACCAGCTGAAGAGTGGCTTTCTGGACGTCTTTAGACGATAGGATATGCCACGGACGTAGCGATTCCACACTGGTTCTTCTTGTTTCTTACCATATACATGTAGCCATCCATTCCCCAGTTGGTTCCCCAACTGTAGATTTATAAAAAGAAGCATTCACAATTTCACAAGTATACAATGTATTATAAAACGGGTTAACGATGCAAAACTGTTGCACAAGCGCAGGCCTAATAGGATAACTGCAGGGGAGGGCCGATAGCGCATTGGATAACATCTGGCGTAGAGAGCGAGAGGTACCGAGTTCGATCCCCGTAGGGCGGATATGCTTTGTAGGCTGCTATTAGCGCCGTTGTATTGCAGGCTGTATGTAATGTAATGTAATTAGTAATTTATATAGCGCCGCTCACAGCCGAGGCCATTCAGTAGCGCTCCCAGTGCGAGAACCCCGAGAGAAGAAATATGTTTTAAGAGAGAGAGAGATGAAGACAATGATCCAGAAAGGAAAGTCTCACGCAAAGTGAAGTGAAGGGCATTCCATAAAGAGGGCCCAATGATGGCAAAGGATCGAGTTTGAGCAATCGTAGTCCTAGCTCGTGGGACAAAGAAGTCAGATCGGTCCAGAGATCGTAAAGGCCGATGAGAAGATGCAGAAAGAGGAGGACGAATGACATCCCTGAGGTATTTTGGAGCAAGTCCCAGTTTGGATTTGAGGACCAAAGCAAGGACTTTAAACTGAATGCGGTCAGAGAGAGGAAGCCAATGCAGTTGGTTGACCATGAACGATGATATATGGGAGTATTTAGGAAGGTGAGCAATCAATCGAGCAGCAGTATTGAGAACAGATTGAATAGGGTATAGACGGACCTTGGGAAGACCAATAAGTAGGGAGTTTCAATAATCAATTCTGGAACAGACAAATGCATGGACAATGGATGCCATGGTAGAGAGAGGAACAGATCTGCGAATAACCCTGAGACGCCGGAGGTGAAAGTAAGAGGATCGTGTAAGGTTGGTTACATGAGCAGAAAAAGTGAGAGCGCTGTCCAAAGTGACACCTAGGTCACGCACACAAGTAGAGAACGTAAAATTGGGAAAGTTTTCAGAGAGAAGCGAAAAGTCAATTTTCAGAAGTTGTTGGGGTGTGCCAAGCCAAATTAGTTGAGTTTTGGAAGAGTTTAGCGAAAGGCGATTGGAAGACATCCACAAATGCAAGTCATGGGAAAGAGCTTCAATACGGCGAGCTAAAGTGAGTTGAGTAGACGCAGGACCATGAACATATGCCTGAACGTCATCAGCAAAAAGGTGACCAGTAGCAGAGTAATTTGTAAACAAAGAGGTAATATCAGCCGTGTACAAAATGAAAAGAAGGGGTCCAAGGACTGATCCCTGAGGAACTCCTAGAAGGACAGGCACCCAGTTAGACCTGGAATTACCAGCTATAACCATTTGTTATGTATTTGTTTGCTATAACCATGTATGTTCTGTTAGTAGTTAAGATTTAAATTGCATAACATGTAAATGTACAGCGCTGTGCGTTTGTCAGGCGCTTAATAAAGAAAAGATTATTATTATTATTATTATTATTATTATTATTATTATTATTATTATTATTATTATTATTATTATTATTATTATTATTATTATTATTATTATTATTATTATTATTATTATTATTATTATTATTATTATTATTATTATTATTATTATTATTATTATTATTATTATTATTATTATTATTATTATTATTATTATATAGGTAGATGGAGACAGTATCGAAAATCTATTGATATGTTTTGTTTCGTAGGTTCTGAAACACCCTTTACACCTAAATAGATTCGATGACAACATACTAATATGCATTATTGTCACAGATGTTACCATTGTGCTAAGGACTGGACGGAAGACAAACCTGATAATGTTATCCCATACATGTGCCTCAATTACCGACCAATACAATTTTTTGGGCTTACTGACGTAAGCTGTCACCTAACCTTTAAGTTCTTAAACGTCGAGAGTGTATACTAAAAGCGACTGGGAAACCAACGCAGCTCGTTGATAAGTGTCAAGTCCTGCAGTGCACTCGTCACGTTTACAGGACATTGATAAGCTTAATTGTAGGCCTATCCATTTGGATTTTAAGGAGTAAGGGTATGAAATAAGCGGCTGTCGTATGTTCCATTTAGGGCCTTAGGGAAGTTTTCCATTTGGGGCCTTAGGGAACTTTCTTCTTAGTGAATAAAGAATCCGAACTAAAAAAAACTTTAATAACTTAAATAACTTTAGCAAATTTGAGTTGTCAGGATTTCGCGGGAGGACTCCCGAAAACTTACTGTTAATGTAGCGAATTTAGATAGGACTAATAAGCAAGTAAACATTTAATTATTTTAAATTCATTCCTTCAGAGCACTTGTGTGGCGCCTCAAGAGAGCCGTATTTCGTGCTTGTAAAGGTGTATTCAGAGTCCGTTGATAAAGGCACAGATTTGAAGGAAACTTTTTCCAGGTGGACGACAAAGTCCTTAGTAAACTGGTTTATGTGTTGGGTGATATAATAATTTTATTTAGCGCCTAATTGAATTTCCCTCGATCGGCGCTCTACAACTTAACAATTTAAAGAACATAAATGGGTAAACCCGTAGTTTAGGTTGCTAAATTATTTTATATCGTCAAATTGAAATGGAAGCTGGATTGACGTAAAAAATTGTTTCCCTAACTGGAAGTGGTACTCATGAAACCATTTCTATCTTTCAATAGAAGTTGGATTGATGGAAATAATTTTTACCGTAAATAGAAGCTGGATTGATGAAACCTAGTTTTTGATGCAATAGGAGCTGGAATAATGAAAATAATTGTTTCCGTAAGTCGAAGCTGGACCCATGAGAAACGTTCTTTGCTTGCATAAAAGTTCCATTGATGACAAATATTTTTCTGGTTAAATATAGAAATTGAATCATTTTTTCGTTAAATGGAAGCTGGATTGATTAAAAAAAATTCTCGATGAAATGGAAGCGGGATCGATTAGGCTATAGTTATGATGGACATAGGTAGACTGCTTACTTTCCAACGTCAAGTACGGCATTGAAGACATTAGAATAATTTAGCAACCTAAACTACGGGATAACCCATAAATGTTACCTGTTTTTGACAATCCAATAATCTTTTCCAGATACTGAATCTCTGCCGTATCCAACAAGTAAAACGCCGTGACCAAGAGACGATCTCGAGCTGCTACACGATGGTTCATCGTAAACGCCTTCAAATAAAACTTAACTGGTTTTACGAACAATTCGTTGCCCACTACACAAGTATGTACCGGTTCATACATGCATGCTTACATACATGCATACATACATATTAGGGTGTCTCTTAGCATTATTATAGCAACAAATAATGTTTTTATTTCTCTCCCTCTCACTCCTCCAAGTTGTTAGGTTTATAGAAATAAAATTCTACAAAATGTTTTATTAAAATCGGATAATATTTAGAGGTGGCCCTCGAGCCGTGAAGTTTAGAAAATTAATTATATTTCGTGCAATGGGAAGTATATAATGTTACACAATAATTAATCACCAGTTGTAGTATCCTACTAATCAATTTGTATTGCTTATCTAACAAATTCTCTTCGATATATCTGTATATATATATAATTTATATATATATATATATATATATACACACACATAATATAAATTATACCCTATTTTGTGTGTTAAAATTAATGATTAATTTCCAGGAATATACTCTCATTCTATTGCATATGTTGCCATAAAAGTATTTTTCCTGCAGTCCAGAAATTTACGTCGATGGTCGGAGACAACTTGAATGAGGAATTGTAGTTGCTCCTCCCTGGCAGTCAACTTCTTAATGAGGGCCACGCCTCGCTTAGCCCTGTCATTGGCGACTGCCAACGCGTTGATGATGCTCAATTCCCTCTGGAATGTTTCCACTCCATCGCATTCAGACGGCTCCATGGCAAGGAAAGTATGGGAAAGGCCAACTATAGAGGAGTGTTTATCGCGCAGAACTACTCCAGGCCCCGATGCTCAAAATGCAGCAGATTTAATTTTTGGTCGATTTGGTGGATGCCACGGAGCTGATCCGGGGCTGGGTCGTCCACGGTGGCTAACATCATTCTCTTCATCTCCACAGACACTCTGGAACCAAAAGGAGCCAGTCCGGCCAGCTCCTCAGAAAGGTACCATCGATGAAGTCCAAACTTTTTGCTTGTTGTGCTGAAAATGACTTCATATGGGTATTGTAGGAGTTCAATCATGAGTCGGAAATAGTTCAGAGGTGCTTCAACTCCGATTGGGGCAGTAATCCAGGTCCTGAGGTGGACGAAAACCGCAAAGTTGCAGACGACGAATTCCTTTCTTCTCTGAAGCAGTCATCTGGAACTGGTCACAAAAGTGCCAGATCTCAATCATTGCATGTATAACCTTTGCCATCCATATGGCACAATGCATGGCGCCTGGCACCTGCAAATGAACACCTCATGCCTCCTATATAGCTTATATAGAAGAAATTCAGGGCCAGTAGATGCACCACTTGTCCTTTCCAATGTCGTCCCCACCACTAGCTTTGCGATAATTATGATACTGACATGCCAAGAAGAGCATCTCTTCCAAGCCTCTGCTCTATATTCGCGCAAGCACCATCAATGTCAGTGAAGTCGCATCTAGCCTTTGGCAGGACAGTATTTGTGTCAAAGCACAACGCCGCAACACGATCCATGGATAACACCCCATTCCTCGAAGGACATGATGATGTCAGTAGATTGGGCCTCGGCAGTTCCGGATGGAAGTTTCGGAACACAGAGTAGCTGCTCCACTCCAGCACCTGATATAAGAATTGGAAGACGATCAATATGCGCTGTTTAAGTTGGATTTTCCATTAGCTTCCCATCTCAATGTGCTGTCAATTGTCAAAGGGACAGTTTCAGTGAACTCTGATTTTAGCTTTTCGACTTGGCAGAACGATGTTTGGCCCTGGAGCAAGGAATTGCACTCCTGCTGATATTAAAATCAGTTACGTTCTGCACAAAGCTAACAATGAAGGTGGCATTTCTGGATGAGACGCTGTTTCTGTCGAGTGCAAATCACGGTCTGCTAGACATTATGTTTAACCGTTCTTTTTTGGAATGGGCCATCGTCGGAAGCACAAGAAAGATGGCAATCTTCCTTCTCTTCTTCTGCTCGCTAGATGATGATGATGATGATGATGATGATGATGATGATGATGATGAGGAGGAGGAGGAGGAGGAGGAGGAGGAGGAGGAGGAGGAAGTGGAGGAAGAGGAAGAGGAAGTGGAGGAAGAGGAGGAGGAAGAAGAAGTAATAGTATGTTTTTCTCCTTCTTTAGACTGAAATGTGCAAATTAATAGGGCAATCTGTCCCTCTCTTAATGATTCGAACTATGTAGCATAATCATGAACAATAGGCCTACATTGTTAAAACTTTGACATGAAAGGGCCACCTCCAAATGTTATCCGATTTCCACCAAATGTTTGGTAATATTGTTTTTTCATGAACCTAACAACTTGAAAGGGTGAGAGATTAAAAATTTCAACTTTCATTTTTAACCCTCTAAGGGATATGGGACATATATGTCCCATGTCAGAAAAAAAGTGCCTGGATTTATTAGATTGTGCAAATGGGTTTGTTTAACGATTTTGTTTATTTGTTAAGTATTTGGTCAATCTTACTATGACCTTTCCATGAGTTTCCACACATTCTATGGGCCAGATATTTTTATTTAAAGATTATTAATTTTTTTAAATAAAATACAAACTTTGTCATTTTTTATTTTTTCTCACAGAGGAATAATACATTAAAAACTTTTAAATAATGTACATCGACTCTTCGCAAAAGAGGATATTCATTGACAAAAACCATTCCTATCACAGATTTTGATGAAAAACTTCATGGGACATATATGTCCCATTGTCCCTTAAGCAATGTCATAAAATGCATGTACAAAATGCCTGTTACATGAAAGACATTGTAAAAACGTACATAGATGCATTCATGCGTACTTGCATTCATGCATACATACATATTATACATACAAATGTACACATATACACACATATATATGTGTATATATATATGCATACATACATACATACATACATACATACATATATGCATGCATAGAGACATACATAAATTCATTAACACTTACACACATACATACACACATTCACACATACAATACATACATACATACATATGTACTTACATCCATATGTACATACATTGTATTGTATTGTATCTATCAATTAATATAGCGCCTCTCGCAGTGCACAGCAATGAGAGGCGTTCCCAGTGCATACATACATGCATATTATAGAAACATAATGTACATGCATATATATATGCACACATACATATGCACATACATACGTACATACATATGTACATACAGACATACATATTCACATACATACATAAATACATCCAAACATACATACATCCATACAAATATACATACTGTACAATTGTACATACAAATATGCTTAGGGCATTCAAGCATACAAGAGGAGACATTCAGTCCCTCCAAACAACGGACAAGCAGTTTAACTGTTTGATGTGGATGGACACAAAGGCTGTCCATCTCATACCCAATTCGGAACCATCCGTAGGCACAGAACCTAGTATAGATAGACGTCAGAAGGTTGCGCTGTGAAGGTTGCTATCAACGTTCCATCATGGGTGAAAGAATACAACAAGTATGCGGGAGGAATTGATCTGGAAGACCATCTGAAATCGTATTATGTAATAGAATTTGATGCCGATAGAAGTATTATCTGAGAGTGACGTTTGATAGCCTGGACAAAGCAGTGATGTGGCTACTTGAATTACAAGTCTCCCAACAGACACCAAAAAACACATTTAGAGTTCAGACAGCAGGTGGTTCATGGACTACTAGGTACTTGAGCTTCCAGGAGGAATGCTTTTCCGACTGGAGCTATCAAAGAAAGGAGTCTCCAGTATTTATACATGATCATTTGCCTCACATCTTGCTCGACAGGAAGAGATGCAAGCTTAGTCACAAGAGGGGGAAAGGTAACCGGTCAAGATTTCAGTGCTCCATGTTGCTCTATGTTTGCATAGTGACAGCAACTGTTTCACCAAGTTCCATACTAGCTATCTATCTATCTATCATATCTGTTCAATAAAATTCCACACTATCTATCTATCTATCTATCTATCTATCTATCTATCTATCTATCTATCTATCTATCTATCTATCTATCTATCTATCTATCTATCTATCTATCTATCTATCTATCTATCTATCTATCTATCTATCTATCTATCTATCTATCTATCTATCACATCTGTTCAATTAAATTCGTTGCTACGTGGTACATGATCATATTCTGACATTTAATCAACATAGTCCAAAATAGCACAAAAATGTACTTTTACTGCCTAACGGACAATGGGACATATCTGTCCCATAAAATAAAAGTGGCCATAATTCAAATGTGTTCTACAAAGTATAAAATAAACTACATTATGTTGACAGGAGAACCCTAGACAATGTATTTATGTTAGTTTTGAACATTTTGCAGACCAAAAAAAATCTTGTCCCTTAGAGGGTTAAGAGACACCCTAATACATATAGACATAGTACATGCAAACATACATACAGACACACACTACTACATAATTATACACATGCATGTATACAAACAAACACAAATAATTATATGCATGCACTGATGTATATCTTGATGCATGTACATAGATTATATACATACATGCATGCAAGCATGCATACATACATGCATACACACATGCACATATACAGCGGCCTACGTACACATACATACATATACAATTATACATACATACATGAGCAAACATACATGTATATACATATATGCATGTACAATTGTACATGCATGCATGCATATACGTCTTAATACATAAATACACGAGCAAACGTACTTGTTTATACATAATATATGCATGTACATACATGCATGCATAAAGAATATTGCACCATATAGTTGTATTCATTACTCTGATTGTCCATTGAGCAAAGAATTTTTTTCCATCTTAATGCACAGTCAGGCATTACATTAAAATTAGGTTATCTTTCTCTGCTCTTTTGCTCACCAGCCATACTATAAAGCACTACGGAAATTTAAAGGGAATGAATAGCACCATGACTGTAGACGTTGAGTGCAGAAAGCGAACCCCGGGGAATTTCACAAAACCATGCATGCAAATAAATAGCAAGAAACTAGTAGCAAGTAAATTTTAATCACATTTGGAAAACAACCATTTTCACTTATAATATTTCAGGTAAAAGGCAAGAATTAATTTCATCAATCCAGATTCTATTTCAGTAGGAATTATTTTTCATCAACACAACTTTTATTTAATTTAGAATTATTCTCCATCAGTCGTGCTTCTATTTCAGCGAGATTCTTTTCATCTGGCCCACTTCTATTTAAGGAAAAATCATTTTCATCAATCCGACTTCTGCTTAGCAAGAATTCTTTTCGTCAATCCAACTTGTATTCGACCAACGCTGAAATCCATGCAATGGCGAATAATTAAATACGCTAAAAAACATTTATGACTGGTTTTACTAACCTCTCTGGTATTGTTGGAAGGATTTATGCTTCGCATTTATGAGCACACTGACTGGACCGACAGAAGCCACGATTGACTGAAGTTGGTGCTCCGTCATTACATTGTATTCACGGTGAGAGCTGCACGTTGCTGCAATCCGTTGCGGATTGTAACGACAATTCCGTTTCTGCGAACGAACATAAACACCGCAAAAGCTTCACACGTGCTAGAGTTTAACCCTCGGGCTACCAAGGGGGGGGTGGTATCCACCCCCTAGGTTTTTGTCATTTCAAACTTTTTCCGTATGGAATAAAAATTTGACCTTTTAGGTAGCTGTAGGGGGTTCATTTACACACGTTTTGAGGTAAAATGTGAGATGATATCTCACACCGTTCAAAAGTTATACCCAATATACCCGAGGTACCAGGGGGTGGATACCACCCCCCTAGATTTTCGACTATATCTTATCCGTCATTTAATATTAAGAGACACAAATTATACCATTGTATAGAGAGAATGTGGGGCTACATTTCTATGGTCATTGAGTTGACCTGAGACAACCGGAAGTGTTCAAAATAAATAATAATACGCGTAATATGCGTGAAAAATGGCTGAATGGAAGGACTCCCCCCTTAGTTTTTGTCTGTAGCGTACTCATTTGTCTTCGTAGAAGAGAAACAAATATACCATTCTTTAGAGGGAATGTAGGGCTTCATTTGCATTCCTACATCTTTGTCTTTTGAATACCGGAAGTGATCAAAATAAATAAAAATACGCGTAATCTGTGTGAAAATAGCTGAATACAGCATCACAACGTAAACCGATATATATGTATGGATATATATGTATGTATGTATATTTATGCATATATAAACATGTGTAGGGATGTATGTGACATAGATCAGTATCAGAACACACATAATCTTATATTTTTTATCCAAAAAGTACAAAATGTACGCAATAATATAAAAAAATCGCTAATTAAGGGGTTCCGTTGTTAAAAGTGATGTAATTTCGGGGTGCATTCACATAATGTTCAACTAAATATACCATTCTGTGCAGAAATGAATGCTGAATCCAATGATATATTACAAGATATGATATCTCAAACGAGACCCAAAATCCAGGGGGGGTGGTAAACCACCCCCTTGGTAGTCCATGTCACAAAAAAAAGCTTGGTAGCCCGAGGGTTAATGTATATAGCTATGTCTTGCAACAAGAAGTCTACGAAAGCTTTAAAACAGAAAAAGACACAGAAAACAAACTTAAACTATCTCTCCATAGGCAATGAATAGTCCCATTTGGGGGACAGGACCATATAAGTGTCTTTTTAAAGAGCATTCTTAGACCCTATATCAAATAAGCAACGCTATATAAACCATACAGGATTAGTAGTGTAATAATATTATTGGAGCAGAAGTTGTCGACTAGAGCATCGTTCCAGCGGTGAAGGAGAAGGGCTTCCACCTCGGTCAGTGGATGACAGCGGATACACCCTTCGTAAAAACTTTCCTAAAGAAGCCGAGATACAGTAGGACGTTTAAAGAGAACGCGACCAGTGGCCTGTATACTTGTGGTACGGATTTTGCTGTTCTACATTTTAAGGTGGTAGGCTACGGCGGTTACGAATCGATAGTCGAAGGTTCGATAGTCCAGAGGTACTATAGTTCGAAGGTTTCGATAGTCCAAAGGTTAGATAGTCCAAAGGTTCGATAGTCCAAAGGTTCCATAGTGCGAAGATCATGTAGTCCGACAATAATCCGACATAGAAATCGTTGCATGTAACTAACACTACATGCATACACTGTGATTTCTTTTCATCATTCCAACGTCCATTTAAGCAGGAATTATTTTTATCAATGCAACTTCTATTTAAGCAAGAATTCTGTTAATTAATCCAACTTCTACTCAAGCAAGAATTATTTTGATCCGTCAAGCTACTACGAATCTCCGGACTATCGAACCTTCGGACTATCGAACCTTCGGACTATCGACATGTTGCAGGTTACGGTAACAACATATTTTTGCCGTACCATTGCTTGTGAAAAGCTAGAAAATACTGTTAATCCATTTAAACGTATAAATTTCAGATTACTAAAACGGCACGAAACACTGTCAATATATACAATTATGCAAAAAGCGTCAGCTTCTAGCCCCCGACCTCTAACTTCCCATTTAGTCGTACTAGGCCTGCTTTTAAATCGTTTCTTTCATTGAGCGTTTGGTGTCATTTCTGTTGTTAATTCGGAAAGCGCGCTTTAAATTTTGGCGAATACATTTGCCATTACAAAAGTGTAAACTTAAATGTAAAATTTAATACTAACTGGTCCTTTATACGGATAGTATGCTGCTGAGTTGATTCCTCCAGCTCTGGCAATGTAGTCGAACGTCTGTGTTCGCCAACCGCCCTTGGGACTCTTCTCCATGCAGTCCACTATTTGTTGTTCGCTGAGAGACACTAACCTTCCTGTTTTACGGAAATGTTGTCCTTCAAGAGCACCAGTCTAACAAAAACAACAGTTCAGCAGTCAACATTTCATCCATTACAATTATTGAAAATATTTTTGGCCCAGAATTCCCTGGTCAAAATCAGGCACTCCATGGTTGTTGGGCCTATTTTAGCGTGTTTGAATTGCACTCTGTCAAATGAGTTGCTCGCTCAAGCCTGCTGAGCGTAGTACAGTCACTTAGCGAGAATGGGAAGTTTGTTTGGGCAGCAGTATCTCTGGCGCAAAGTCATAGAATTGGATGTTGGCTTATGTTTGGAAGCATATGATGCATCTTGTGATGCAAGCACCGCCTCCAGAACTTCTGGATTTTTCCTTTACCGGTTCACGTCCAGTGAATAGGCCTACTGTCCTTCATGAGTCTTGAAACAGCTGCATATTTTTTTGTTTGTTTGTAATTTTGCAAGTCGATATTTCCTCAATTATAAAACATTTATCCACGTCGCAGATTCCTCAATGAATTTGCGATTAGGGAGTTTCATTTTAAGTGGCGGTAATTATTTTTGCAAGGATTCGTCTACTGGTTAGAAAAACTAAAATGTCATTAAAATAACAACTTATCGCTTTCTGTACAATTCTGATGTAGTTCTAAACTGCAGTATAATTGCTAGAAATGATTCTACAACATTGCTGAAGTTTTGCTTAATGAACTTCAATACTTAGTTCACATTCCACAGACCAGCTCAATCAGGCTCTAGCTTTACTCAACTGGCGCCAAATTACTGCAAAGTATCGATAATCCTCAACGTATGGGTCCAAGTTTGCAAATTTAGACTCATTCACCTTAACGGCTACTCTGCCCCTCTGATCCTCTGGAACCGGACTCGGACAACCTTCTGACTAGACGCAGCGCTCGTGAATAAGCTGGTGCCCTGTGCTTGGCTTTCGAGTGGCGCTTTAGAAGTTTGGACATTACGATTACTATTACGATTACGATGGAATTGTGAAGTCATCTATTGATGAATGGAAGAATGGCTTATTCCAAGAGGTGATAGAAAATAGGTAGACCCTACAGAGTGCTTACAAATGCGGAATTACCGAAGAACCTTATCCGCTAACAAGTCCCAAAACTTTAAAAGTAATTACTCACAGCGCTGAAAGCATAGCAGGTTCCAAAATGCCCCTGGAAACAGAAGAAACACAATCAATCCTTTATTCATAGTGGTGTGTGCGTGTGTGTGTGTGCATGCGTGCGCGTGCGTGCGTGCGTCCGTGCGTGCGTCCGTGCGTGTGCGTGTGTGTGTGTGTGTGTGTGTGTGTGTTGGTGCATGGAATCAGAATGAAGTAGGTAATCCGTTGGGGAAGATTTTAAGTACGAATTTTGCAAAGAATTCGCTCCGCATTCGCTCTGCAAGTCACTTATACTAGACCCAATTTATTTATTTATTTATTATTATTATTATTAATATTATTTTTTTGCCCCGAGGTACACATGATCCCTCAGAGACTTAGAAACTATCCTAAGGTGTGCTATCAATCTGGAGTTAGTGGTTCTCGTCCCCGGTGCATTGTGCGAAAGTACCCCTGAAGGCTGCGACATTCAATCTCTGAGTGCATAATGGACAAACGCTGGAACAGGTGCACGGTCTCCAGAGGGTCGCCTGAAACGGCTGTCATTTGGCTCCCCAATTCCATTAAGAACTCTCGGCCTGCACGGTTGACGGGGCCCAGCGACTCGACGGCTACGGGAACAAACTCGTGAGTGGCGGGGAGGGATGCATATTTGGCACGCTTCCTGTCTGCGGCATGTTCGGCTGCTCCAGGCATTGCCGACGTCAGATGGATGTAGGAGGCAGCGCAGGTGTGGATAGTTGTTGCCTCCCAAGCGACGTACTTGCCCCTCGCCCAAGGGACCAGTATGGCCCCATCTGGTCTCTTGCCATCACATCGGATCAAGCACGGAGGCTCCTTCGAGCTTGAGATGTCAGTTTTCATAAGGGCTCTCCAGATAATGTCGTTTACGGCAAAGTGGTGGGCCGCTCTCCCCGTCGATCGCCTGCAGGCCAGCCCATGTTGTCCTCCTGGATCTGCGATCTCACCGCACTGGCATTTATGAGGCGCACAGAGGTCGAGCCCCGGGCGGAGGCCAATCGCCACTCGAACAGCTTCATTGCTAAGGCCCAACCCGCAAGAGGCTACCGGTACGGTCGAGAGCCAATCTCCAGCGTGGGGCGATGTCACTGCGCCCAGCCTCGACCGGTTGAGTGGGTCGCTGTTGAAAGCCCACACTTCCGCCTTGTCAATGTCTATGAGAGGTCTGTCCCAGACCTTCTGGCTAGTCAAGACGGGTTCCACTCCACCCGGCATCGTTGGTTTGCGGGCTTCCATGATTTCTTCCATGTATGCGTCGCTCCACTCGTCCACCTCGAGTACGGCCCCAACTAGTGACCTGGTCGATGCAGCTGACGCTAGATAAGCTGAAGTTGCCAGCATCGACACCTGTCTGATCCCGAGTCCGCCGTCTTTGATTGGAAGCGTGGCCTGTTTCCACTGCATGTCGCTAAGCTCGATGTTAACGATCTTTTCTAGGCCATTTCATTCATTCATTCATTACTTGAATTTACATAGCGCCTCTTCAAGGGAGCTACTAAGAGGCGCTCCCAACCCCAGCGCGGCCAAATAGGACCATTTTAAGTTGAGAGAGGAGTGTATCTGGGTGTCCATTTTCTCAAGTAGGGAGTGACCCCAACACTGTGCTGCTCAAAGTAGATATATAAGTTTCGCCGCCCCGAAGCATGAGCGCAGCATCATCAGTGCAGCCTGTGCCTGCAGACAGGCCAGGTCAGTCATCGCCAGGGCCAGCGACTCGCTGTGTTGGAGAAGCGCCTCATCCAGTGCCCTACCTCTGAATAGCGGGGCGCCAAGGAGGAGCAGCGAATCACGGTCCACCCGTTGGAAGCCCTCAAATTCTTCACCCGTGACCTCAGCATCCGAAAAATATTCACACTTTTGCCTGTTCAGGCAAATGCCGAGCGACGTCTCCAGCTCCTTCACCGCGGCGAGGTCCTGTCGCACATCCTCGATCCCGCCTCCCATCGAAAGATCGTCCAGATAACCCAGCTTGAACCCAGAGCGTAGCGATCGAAGGGTTGGCTGCAGCGGCAGGCAGAACAGCTATTATTATTATACTGATTTGTAATCATACCTCCTAACTGTCAGTTTGAAAATATTAAACGAAAATATTAGTATTATTTTTTATTATTATTATTTCTATATAATACCCTATATTACTTCGCATTGATTAATGGATTCATTGTTTATGTTAATTTATATTGCTCTTACTTGTTCACCAGAGTGCTGTTTGGCAGCTGGTTATATTAAAGAATATACTTACTTTACTTACTTACTTCAAACACGCTGGTAGTTGACGAAGTGAAGAAAGATAAATTAAAGGAAGGGTCCAGAGAGCTGGTGGCAATAACATTTTTAGTGATATCACAAAAGTTAATTATCTACATACATGTACTGATTGAGAGAGCGCACTAATGCGGAAATCATACCTGGCTTTTCACTGGAGTAACGTAACCTCTGGCTGTCCAATTTAATTTTTGTGGAATAGTTAGGAAAGTGCTTATTCTTGGAGGTGAAGACATTTTTGCACCGGAAGTATTGGCTAAATCTTCAATGGAAAAGCTGGTCAATGTAGCCCTGTATTCGGAATCTTCCTGCAAAGAAAATAATGGTAGGCCTATAAATCTAAATTACCATAGTCATAATGATGGAGCCAGAATTCACTAAGCTTCAACACGCCAAGATAAACACAGCAAATAAATATTCGTGTGGATAATATTGTGTCTACAGTCGCAATAGTAAACTCAATATTTCTAAAGCGTCACACAAAAGTTAATTTGTTGAAAACACCAGCTTATTTGCGAGCACTGAATCGAGTCAGAGGAGTGTCTAGGTATATCAAATGGAAATCCGATTCCGGTTGCAGATAGAACGAAGAGAGGCTGCAAAGGACCTGCTACGGCGGATTTCGCTCATGATGACAAAGATCGGAAGAAACAGATCTAATGAGTAGGGTTGAATCCTAGCCTCCTAGGGTGAACCTAAAGTCAGGGCAGGAATTACTGAATAGGTTAGACCAATTTTAAGTGAAAATTTCGAGTGGTGGTAGATATAGCAGCCTGGGACAGATGACAGTGGGTGAATGACAATGCTAACGCAGGAACAGTAGGCTACACTTGCGGAAGTCAGAAGGGAGGTCATTCCAGAGTGTAACATGGTTAATGGTTGGAGAATTTGCGATGAGTTGTGACCGGGGATCGGAAAAGACTGAGATGTCGGCAATATGCTGCAGTCTAGTAGTTGCATTTTTAGGGTTTAGGTGTTTGGTTATCAGGGCTGTTAATATCGCGATAAAGTAGGCCTATCGCAGACCATAAGCACAACTTGGTATCGCCGATACTTTTTTCAGTATCGCAGCGAGTATCGCGATAGTTTTATTTTGTTTTATCGCATGTGTATCACCGATACTTTTTTAAGCCTTCAGCGATACTCGAGACCATAGGCCCAACTTTTTTTCACTGTAATTTATATATTTTCTCATCCGCTTGAGTAAGTCGCGATCAAGAAATAGTGAGAAATAATTCTTTACGCTTCGAAAATTGCCTCTTTCTTCGAAAATAGCCTCTTTCTGCCATCTATAATAATTGGTCCGTCTATTTTACGTGATTAAACGTAAACTTGCTTATCGAAAAGTATTGGTAAAAGTATTGGTATCGTTATTGCATACTTTGAAGAAATAGCATTGGTAGTGGTATTGCAATACTTTTATTATGAAGTATTGGTATTGGTATTGCCAATACTTTTTTCCGGTAGCCTATTGTTAACAGCCCTGTTGGTTATCGTGTGATGGAAAAACGACAAGATGGGTCTGAAGTTCAGATAATCATAAGTAATTACTTAAAGCTATCTGATTGTTTAGCGCAGAATATTTCAAAAGGACGATCGGATTTTGTTACTGAAAAGTGCTACAGAATTACTCTGAACGTATCGAACAAACGTCGCACTCTAAGCATCTGTTGCAGGAAAACCAAGACGAACTTCATGTTTTTAATAAAGAGAAACTAGAGAAATAAAAGAAACTGAAAGAACTAGTTCTGGATGGGCAAAGGAAGTCGATTATATTTATTCAGCTTAGAGTTGAATGTTATCATGATTTTATAGGAGGTCACTTACTTTAAAAGCATAGACTACTTGAAGGCTGTGTAAGAAACAGACTGGGCAGCAGTTCTCATCGGAGTTCCTCAAGGATCGGTGTTAGGGCCACTGCTGTCTTTAATTAATGTCAATGAAATACCAGACATAACAGAAAGTTCGGCGAAAATTTGTCTGATGACAGGAAACTATGCAGAAAATAGAAAGCGAGTAAGAGCAGATCTTGCAGCATGCTCAAGACTTAAACTTTCATGCTCCTAAATGCAAAGTTATGCAAATTGGACGAAAGAAGACGGTGAACTATCACCGACGGGATGGAACGGATAATGTAAACACGGAAGAGACTGAAACGGAGAAGGACTTGGGAGTATGGATCGATAAAGACCTGAAGTGGAGCCAACAATGCAGACAGTCAGAGAGCAAGGCGATGCCAGTTCTTGGTATGATAAAAATGAGCTTCAAGAAGATAGATAGTTTCAAGATACTAATCAATACAGATTTTCAATCTCATCTAGAACATTGTGTACAAATTTGGAACCCGTCCTACGAAAATGACATTGAATGCCTTGAGAAAATACAAAAGAGAGCTTCAAAACTGGTCAGATGCTTAGCTATTAAGCAGTCTGAAGAAATGCTACAAAAGCTGGGACTTTTTCCTTTGAAAGAAGAAGAATGAAAAGATCTTATTGAGACCTACAATATTTCTTAGTGGTCTCGAAAATATGGAAGAAAACTTTCGTCAAAAAGTCAACAAATTAAAATCTGAGAGGACAAAATCTGAAACCGTACCCTAAACATGTGCATTTAGACAGTAGGAAATTCTTTTTCAGCCAAATAAAAATAGTAACTGCAACAAGCTTGACCACTTTCAAACAGAATGGTCCCCGATATGTCGGTTGCAGTAAGAGATGGCCATTACTTATACAATAACAACTGCATGTCATCAGCAGTTATACAAATCGATTTCCTCCTTCTCTACGCTCTACAGTCCGCTCTAGTAGCATCTCTACCTCTTTCTCTCACCTTAAAACCTTCCTTTTTCATCGGAGTATCTCGCACTGGGAGCGCTTCTGAAAGGCTTATGCTATGAGAAGTGCTTTATAAATGATTAAATACAATACAATACAATACAATACAATACACATAAGAAGCAGTCTGGGGTGACAATAAAAACTCATACAGTTTACCTAACCTATAAAACTGTACCTGTAACGGTAAGAATGCTGACGTTTGAAATAAACTTGAGGAAATTAATAACAAAAACTAATGTTTTGGCTAACCATATCGGCGAATTCGTTTATGCCCATGGAATAACTTGTGAGTCCATTTGCGTAGAGCTCATTGTGAGCGTCGATTTCATCCAGATGCTCTTTAAATATCTGTTTTCTCTTCTCTTCCTCTGCTTCGTCTTGGTATTTCTTGTCTGAAATCAAGAAGTTTTTCGCTTTCATGCATTTTCAGGGTTAGATTTGCAGAGAGGTAGGGAATTCGCCCTGAGGCCTGAAGTCAGTGGAGGTGCCATGAGGGGGCTAAAAGCTCCAAGCCCTTCCCTTTTGTCCCCTCCCCCTGTGATATGCAGTGATTTTTAAACTGTGGGGGACTGAGCGGCAGTTAGGGGGCTAAGCCCCACTATCCACCCTCTGGCGCCGCCACTGCCTAAAGTCACAACATGCTGATAATTACAAGTGAATAAGCGCGTAGCATTGATAGGGGGCCCGATAGCACATTGGGTAACACACTGGCATTGAGAGCGAGATGTACCGAGATCGAGTCCGTAGGCGGACATGTTTTGTAGGCTGCTATTAGCGCCGTGTATTGCAGGCTGTCTGTTCTGTTAGTATTTAAGATAGATGTCGTCTGTCATTTGTGTTCTTGTGAATTGTTTCAATTGCATAACTGTACACTGTAACCGGTTGTGGTTTGTCAACCGGATTGTTTCAATAAAGAATAATTATTATTATCATGGAGGCTGAAGCTAGCAGTGAACTGAACTGAGTCTATGAGACATAATTTATGGTTCTCAACTGCAGGTAGGGGAAGATTGATAGCGATAGTTTTGTAATTAATAATATAATAGGAGATAAATGTACGATGCTCTGTGCGATGCTCTGAAAGGTTGCTTTGATTCGCTAACATCTCACACAGCGGGCGAGCCACACACGTCTGCAGGCGTCGCCCGAGTGCCGCGCCGCCGCCGATAACTAGACACGCCGGAAGACGGCGCTCGAGCCTCTGCGTACCGGGTCAGGACCTGCGACTTTGGTAGGTGGCGACCAGTGTTACCACTCCTATGTTTTCTTTCCAAGATCTATGTTATTTGTCTCGTCTATGTTTCTGTTTTTTGTCCAAAATCTATGTTTTTCTTTCATGGAAGTTTTTACGTGTTAAAAAGGTACCTTTTCAGCAATTCCTAAAGTATTTGCTTAAATTTATTTATATAAATTTATTTTCATAAATTAGGGACTCAACATTCGGCACTTCACTAAAACCAGCCAAAATACGGTCTTCTGTCCAACTTCATGTGTCAGATTCTGGCATTGCTCCACTCTTCAGCTAGTGTGGAAAGAGTTTACACTCATATGAATCTTGTGAAAATAAAGCAGACAGACTACATTGCGACACTGTAGCGAAGAGACTAATTGCAAAGGAAGCAATCAAATATCATGGCGCTTGCTGTTATATGTGGAAACCTCCAAAATCTGTCGTTCAAGATTTGAAAGAAGGGCGGTGTCGCAAACGCTACTGCGAGAAACTGGTAAAGAACGTGCAGAAAAATAAAGCTGAACTAGTAAACTGCGATGAAGATTCATCTTTTTGACAACTGTTGCATTGATCCAATGATCCTACAATCATCCTATGCTTAAATGCAGCAATAATATTTGTGACAGGCAGGGTGAACTAATACAAAGTCGGACGCTTTTTGTTCTGACCGATGCTACTCCGTAAAGCGATGTCATATATAGAATATAAAGTTTATTATATAGCTTATCATCTCATTCAACTAATCGAAACAGTTAAACCTGGCCAGTTTTATATAAACTCGACCAGGAGAGTCGCAAGTACAGTGAGCTGACTAAATTTTACTTTTTCATTTTTCAGTTAAGGTTGGACACTTTGTTAGATAAACTTGGACAATAATGTGCTAGCATGTCCCTATTGGTTAAAGTTTGACAATCAAGTTATTTATGCTAAAGTGAAAGATTTTCGTCAAGTTATGTACAAAATTTAATTTAAAAATAACATTTAACAATGAAAATAACTTAAATAAACCCAGTCAAAGATTAGATACTGTAGGCCTACATACATCTATTACAAAAACATAGGCCTTAGGCTTATCAGCAGACTTATGCATCAGACTAGCATGTCACTCAACTTATAGCTAGGTCCATAAAAGAAGTAGAAAAGAACATAAAATTTCTAATTTTTTAAACAGTCTTTTCAGATCATCGTCATCAAGGGCTTCATATTCTTCTGCATTACTTTGGTGACAATATCTGTTGCAACATCCTTCGCATTTACACCTCTGCTTATCATTAACATTGCCATATTCAATGCTGCAAATGTAACAGTATCCTCTGTCCTTTAATTTATCTTCTTTTTAAAATTTTTTTGGGTTTTCTGTTTCCATCTGTTCATCTCAGTCTTATTATATAAGCTTATAATTATGTTCAGCGGAAGTGAGCGTGTAGGTTGATTAAAGCCCTATTCTTTCGTTTGCTGGAATGTCTCTAACGTAAGTCAGGGTGTCATCGCACGAAACCATGAGACCTATAATAGCTTGCATAATGTTTGACTTGTAAAGCCAAGCAGTCTATTCTTTACTACAAACTGGTACGCTACTGACTGAAGTTCCTGACTGAAGTTTTTGCCCATAAATGGAAACCAGCTGATGACATAATTTCGTATCAGCTTCACAAATTCTTCTTCATCGCTTTCTGAAAGCACTGTTTTCCTACCAGAAGAATGTGTGAAACCTTTAACTTGCCTTTATCTGTCAAACAAGGTTGAATTTGCCAAAGTCGGACACACCTTTGCAGAGGTTAACAAATTTGTCCGACTTTGACACAAGTCTATGTGGCAAAGTTGGACAGCAACAAGTTCCAGTATACTGTGAGACTAGTTCAAAATCACTTAAACAAGTTACACAAAACAGGTATAATACTGTAATCTTTATAATAAAAATTCAAACTCTACCTTTTCAGCAAATAAAATTATTATAGACCCTTAGCAGTGAATTAAGGATCTCACTATGTCAACTTTTAAAATTCTATAAATTCGACATAGGCCTAGGCCTACATCAAAAAGAGTCAACTTTTTGACCGAAGGCAACACTCTCTTAAAGGGATTGAGTCTTATTCACTAGATGAACCCATTGTAAATATAATTTATTATACTGCCACCTGTTGATCAAAGTCTCTTCTGCGTGGCAGGCTGCTACAATATTTTGTCTGAGATTGCCTGATGTCCGACTTTGTAGCCTATGAGTTCACCCTATGTGTTTTTTTATTTCTGGTGATTATTTATGTCGCAAATGTATTACTACAGTAGTAGGCCTACTGCTGTATTACATTACTAATTTTAGCTTATTCCAAACGTATTCCTTTAACTGACGTGTCTATGTTTTCCTATGTTTTTGGAGCTATCGCCTATGTTTTCCCCCGAAAATTTATAGTGGTAACACTGGTGGCGACAAAACACTTCACACATCGCAAGCAAGTCCATGCGTTCGTATTTCATATAGATCTATGCCTTAAATAACGAAAACCATTCACAAGATAGGGATTGAATTGACGGACGTTCGATCGTGGTAGGAGCAAATCTTTGTTAATTTATTTTACTTCAGTTGATTTATTGCCGTTTACTAAATGCTTTCACGCATTTGAAACAGTAGGCTACTGACAACTTGAAAGACGCGTTATGAAAAAACATGAATTGCCGCTTTCTAATAGTTTCATAATAATAATTGCACGTATTACGAAGGGTAAACATGAAAGACGCCAACCGACATGGTTGCTTGCCAACCGACATGGTTGCTTGTCGGCCGCTTCGCGGCGCTCGGGCTGGTACTGGAGCGCCGTCTGCCGACGTACGTGGCTCGCCCGCTGTGTGAGACATGAGCGAAACTGTAGAGTAACGTTACAGTGCTTCGTACAGAGCTTCGTACATTTCTCATCTATTATATTATATTATATTATTAATATTATCCTAGATAGAATTATTATTTACCACCTCCGTCAGATCCATACCATCCACCGTTGCCTTTCCTTTCATGTCACCCGTACATTTTCACGCCCTCATCTGAACCAAGTTCGACTTTGATAACGTTAACTATCCTGGAATTTCACTAGGTAATAATTGGAGGCTTAATACCACAGACTCACCTGCTGACCATAGCCAACTCAGCTATAATGAGTACACTGACCCAGTGGCGTAACGAAGGGGGCAGAGGGGCAGCCCCCTCTGGCGCAGCACAACGGGCGCAAAATTAACTTTCAGTGGCACACAGTACAATGACAAGGAAGACTAAAAGTCAACAAGAAAATTAAATCTGGGACCTGGCCGCTGATACCCTTATGCAAATGCACTGACCTACACTTTGAGGGGCAGATCAAAGGGCGAGGGATATGGTTGTCCATCCATGGTAATGCGGACTGTTCATCAAAGGACGATTCATCAACGGACTATTCATCATGGACGATTCATCAACGGACTGTTCATCAAAGTTCTTTTCATCAAAGGACTGTTCATCAAGAGGGTTATTGGATTGATGAAAAGAATTTTTGGTTAAATGGAAGCTGGATTGATAGAAAATAATTATTACTTAAACAGAATTTGGAATGATGAAACAATTTTGCTAAAATCGAAGCTGAATTGATGAAAAGAATTATTGTTTAAATAGAAGTTGGAATGATGAAAAGAATTCATACTTGTAAAGAAGCTGGATTGATGTAAAGAATTCTTGCCTAAATAGTAGCTGGATTGGTGACATTTATTATTGCTTAAATAGAAGTTGAAATTATGAAAATAATTTTTTATAAAAGTAAAAGTTGGATTGATGAAAATAGTCTATGAAACTAGAAGTTTCCTTGGTGAAAATAATACTTGCGTAAATTGAAGCTGGATTTATCACTGTTATCATGGACATTGGTATTAAAATTTAATATATATGAAACGGTTAAGCGATATGTTATAATGTGTACATAATAAAGAACGCTAAAACGATAAATGTTCTTGTGATGAACAGTCCCTTGATGAAAAGGACTTTGATGAACAGTCCTAGAACCCATCCCATGTCGGGACTAAGAAAATGAAGTGGTTAACCCTACATGTATACCCATTGCTGCGTCTCAGGCTACTTTAAGGGCTAGCAGTGTCATTCTCGTTAACGATAACGATAACGAAAATGTTCGTTAACGAAAATAAAATGATTTCGTTAACGATAACTATAACTCTAACTAAATAATATCATTAACTATAGCTATAACTATAACGAAAATAACAATAACGAAAAATTCATCTTTATTTTCGTTAATACAAACAATACAAATAGGAATTGCAAAATGGACGATTCGCCATAAATGAGAACGAAAAATGCGACATTTTTATTCTGCAATTTTTCAGTTACTTTGGACACTTGTGTATTCATGAAGCTGAATGCACCCGTGCTTCTAAGGCTTTCAAAGCTCTGAGCGAATGGTGAAACAGCGTGTTAATAAGCACAATTTTGCTTATTACCTTAATTATTGTAACTAAGTAGTAACTAAAATTAACTAACATAAAAATCCATTAACTATAACTATAACTATAACTAAAAAATAATACTAACTATGACTATAACTATAAATAAAATAAAAAACCATTAACTATAACTGTAACTATAACTAAAATAAAATCTGTAAGGAGTATCACACTGAGGGCTAGCTGTATGGCGTAATGATAACGGCTCTACAGAAGCCAACAGATGAAATCAGTGCAATTTGTTTTCTGTAGGAGGTTTACATATTTATGTTACCAAATTTTATTTTGAATTCTTGCCACTTCTGCTCGAGTTGATCGGATGAAATGGTACTGCTCTCAGCGTGAGACGAAGCCATAATCATCCCCAGCACCAGCACGATCAGGAAACGTAAATACATTGTGCTTCCCTATATTAAAAAAATAATATGCAGTTAAACATGGTAGGCTACTTGTTCTTTAAGTGAAAAGTGACTACAATTGAATATCAAACTAATCGTGGCACTTTACTTTAACCCTCGGGCTACCAAGGGGGGTTATTACAACCCCCCTAGGTTTTTTGCTTCGAAAACTTGTTCCATGTGGAATATAATTTTGATAATTTAGTTAGTGTAGCAGGATCATTTGCGCACATTTTGAGGTAAACATCATGGTGATAGCTCACGCCATTCAAAAGTTACACCCGATATACCTGAGGTACCAGGGGGGTGATACGACCCCCCCTTAGTTTTTCGTCTATAGCGTATTCATTTTTCTTTCCGGAAGAGAAACAAATATACCCTTCTTTAGAGAGAATGTAGGGCTTCATTTGCATACTTAGATGTTTGTCTTTCGAAAACCGGAAGTTGTCAAAAATACGCGTTATCTGAGTGAAAAACTGATATTTCTACGTAAACGAAAGTTCTTGTGACGCCTGTGATAAGTATTTATGCATGTATGTATGTATGTATGTATGTATGCATGTATGTATGTATGTATATATGTATGTATGTTTGTATGTATGTATGTATGTATGTATGTATATATGTATGCATGTAAGTATGTACGTATGTATGCAGGAATGGATCTATGTATGGATAGATGTATGCATGCATGTATGTTTGTAAGACTTGAGGTATTAACTGACGAATCTGGAAGCCGATCCCTCTTAAACAGTGTCGATACGGACCCTGATTATAATTATTTTCCAAGCGTCATTTGTAAAAACTTGTATCTCTCTCCTCATACTCTGGCCTCTAAAGTTACCTTGCTCCCTTCCTCCTTATCGATTATTCATATTAATTGTCGTAGTTGACTTCCTAAGCTGAATGCAATCAAAACTTTTCTTGACATCTTACCCGTTTCTATACTTGCGCTCACTGAAACCTGGATTGATAAAAATACTGAAGACCTCGTTAATATACCTGGTTATCAATTTGTGCATCGACCGAGAGGGCAGGGCCATGGGGGTGGTGTGGGCTTTCTGATTAGGAAAGAGCTTTCATTCTCACAATTTGAACATGCTAAATGTACTAATGCAAGCACTTTTGAGGGCCTACTACTGAGAATTCCCCTTATTACTGGTTCCATTTTGGTAGGGGCCTTGTATAGGCCACCAGGCCAAGAGCTAGATAAGTTCACCGATGATGTTGAAGCTCTGCTTTCTGAAATTTCTAAAAAAAAATAAAGATATACTTCTTTTGGGTGACTTCAACATCGATCTCCTAAAAGTTAATATGCATAAACAAACTACTAATTTCTATAATTGCATGCTAGCTCACCACTTCCTGCCCATCATAACTAGACCAACTAGGATAACCGATCACTCTGCTACACTTATTGATAATATCTTTTCTAATGCTTGGCCCCGTGTAACCACCTCATCGATAATTGCCTGTGACATCTCTGACCACCTGCCTCTTTTCGTCCACTTAAATTGTGAAGCAAAACTACCCACTAAATCTATGGGGAATTACAGAAAAATCACAAATGAGGGAATCAGCACCTTTCAAGAGGCTCTATCCGCCACTGATTGGTCCTCAGTAACAGAGGCTTGTATTAATAATGACCCGAATAAGGCTTATGATCATTTCATGAGTTCTTACAAAACAGTATATGATAAGGTTTTTCCGCTTTCCACCAGTAGTGGACGGAAGGTAACTCTAAAAAATCCGTGGATGTCTCAGGGTCTTCTAAAATCTTGTAAACGAAAAAATTCGCTTTATTTAAAATTTATAAAAAATCCGAACGAGACCAATAAAAGTAAGTTTATCACTTTCAGAAACAAATTTAAATCCATTCGAACCCGGGCTGAAAGAAATTATTATGCTGAAGAATTTTGTAAATGTAGTAATAACCTTAAGAGAACCTGGAGTCTCATCCGTTCTGTAATTGGACTAGTGAATAATGATTCGGTTGTCAATTCTTTAAACTCTGATGGGATTAAGATTCAGGATCCGGAAGAAATAGCCAATAAATTTAATAGCTACTTCACAGAAATTGCCGAAATTTTGTCTAAAAAAATACCTGATCCGATCTCTCCGTTTGAAGATTATTTAAGCCCTCATACTATCAGCTCTTTTGGTCTTGAAGAAACAACTCCAGAGGAAATAATTAAACTAAATAGAACAATTCGTCTGTCCCATAGCAAGGGAATCGATGACATAGACCCGTTTGTAGCTTCCCCCTCTATTGGTATTATAGCTAGACCACTGTCAGAAATAGTCAACTGTTCCTTTAACATTGGCATATTTCCTAACGCTTTAAAAATTGCTAAGGCAATTCCCATCTTTAAAAGAGGTGAAAGGAGTGATGTAGCTAATTATAGACCTATTTCTGTCCTTCCATTCTTCGCTAAAATCTTTGAAAAATTAATGTACGAAAGATTAAGTAATTTTCTTGAAAAAACTAACATTATATATCCATCTCAACATGGATTCCAAGCTGGTCATTCCCCATCCATGCCATTGTTGAGTATCCAGGATAAAATATCTGAAGCAATAGAGAATAATGAATATTCCCTTGGTGTCTTTTTTCACTTGGCCAAAGCTTTTGATACGGTGAACCATAATATTCTGCTTAAAAAACTTAACAACTATGGTATAAGAGGAGTTCAACTTAAATGGTTTGCTAGTTACCTTGAGAATCGCTCACAGGTGGTCTACTGCAATGGTGCCTACTCGACGACACGCACAGTCCGATTTGGTGTTCCGCAAGGATCGAACCTTGGACCTATATTATTCCTCATCTTCATTAATGACCTTCCAAATGCATCACCACTCTTGTACTTCGTGCTCTTTGCCGACGACAATAACATATTTTATTCCCACAGTTCCCTTGCCAACTTATACCAAATAGTGAATGCCCAACTAATTCACATTGCTAACTGGTTTCGTGCTAATAAATTATCACTGAATTTAGATAAGACCAATTATATTCTATTCAGGTCCCATAGGAAACTGTCATCTACCACTTCTAATACTCTGTGTATCGATGGTTATCCCATTAATCAAGTAACCTCGTCCAAATTTTTAGGTGTTATATTAGACCAACATCTATCCTGGAAAGATCACATTGAAGCTATTTCCTCTAAAATAGCTAAGAATGTAGGAATTCTAAAACGAGCTTCCTACCTACTGCCACCCCATGTTCGGTTAACCCTCTACTACACCCTCGTCTATCCCTACCTCACTTATTGCAACATAATATGGGCTTCTACTTATAAATCTAATCTACAAAGGCTGACCATTCTGCAGAAACGAGTTATCCGTTGCGTGGCTGGTGTTCCTTATGGTTCTCATACTAGTCTACTATTTCTAGAGTTTAAGTTACTAAAAATTGAACAAATTAGGAAGGCACAGATTGGTGAATTTATGTATCGTTACGAGCATAATTTGTTACCAGTAATTTATAGACAACTCTTTCTCCGTGCCTCTGAAATTCATTCTTACTCTACAAGAAATTCTAAGTTATATCGACAACCTTTTGCTCATACAAATACTCGGTTATTCTCTATCAGATTTGCAGGGGCTAACGTTTGGAATAGTATACCGTTATCTATTCGTCAATTACCTGGTCTGCATATTTTTAAGAAAAGACTACGACTTTACCTCATTCAACAAATTACTTGAATTCTTATTTTCTTTTTATTGGGTGTGTTAGTTAAGTGTTAGTTAAGTTCTGTTAGTAATTTTGTTTAATATTGTTGCCATTTCTTGGTTATCACAGTCATGCTGTCATGCATTATTTCTGTTATTTGCAATTATTAGGTGGCCCTATTAGCGGGATTCTTCATCCCTTCTGGGTCTCCTCCTTGGTATCCTCAACAGATGTAATTTTCTGTGTTTTATTGCCATAATTGTACTATGTTTTGGTTCAGGAAATAAACTGATTTGATTTGATTTGATTTGTATGTTTGTACGTACGTATGTATGTATGTATGTATGTATGTATGTATGTATGTATGGTATGTATGCATGCATGTATATATGCATGTATGTATGTATGTATGCACGTATGTATGCATGGGATGAATGTACGCATGTATGTATCCATGTATGATTTTGTATGTATGTGTGTACATTCATGAATGCATGTACATGTATATATGTATGGATGTATATTTGTATGTATATAAACATGTGTAGGGATGTATGTATGTATCTTGGATACATAGATTTAGTTTCAAAACACACATAATCTTATATTTGTTTATCTAACAAGTGCTGGATGTACGCAATAATATAAGATATCGCTAATTGTCGGTGCCTTTGTTACAAATTATGTAAATTCGATGTGCATTCACATAATGTGCAACTAAATATACCATTTTGTGCAGAAATGAATGCTGAATCCAATGCTGTATTACAAGTTATGATATGTGAAACCAAACACGAAATCCAGGGGGTGGTTGATTATCTTTACATTAAACATTGAAGGCCTACTTTATTTTTAACTTAACCCTCAGGCTACCAAGGTTTTTTGCGACATCGGCTACCAAGGGGAGGGGTTGAGACGACCCCCCTGGATTTCGTGTTTGAGTAGAAGTATTTGTTAGCACTCTAAGCCATTTTGCTCATTTTAAGCAAGTCTTTGGTTCAAAACCCATCCTAATAGTTCAAAAAAGCGTTTAACCTATAGCCAAGGATAAAACACCCACGCCGTGCACGGGGCTAGGCTATAGGTTAAATAATTCTCGCCATTTATGCACAATACTAACTCTCAGTTCAAAAAAATAAAACCTCCCAAGAATTCAGTAAAAAACGTAAATAGTTCTAACCTGGTAGGCCTATCTGTAGTACAACGCTCAAATGACTCTGTTTTAACGAGGCATCACACAGAAGCATACGCTCAACCCAGACGCATATACGGATATTCACCGTCGGGTAATTACCCCGGTCGGGATACGGATTCTACCAATTACACCTAATTACGGCCAATTAAGTGCACGACGGGCCTCTGGTTTTTAACACGGATGCTGAATTAACCGGTGATAATTGAAACGCCCACCTCCCTGTTCGTCTCTTAGTCCGTCTGTCTGTCTGTCCGTCTGCTGCGACCTACATAATCTCCATTAGATCCTTTGTCGTTGTCATCATCAGCGCTAACCTATAATATATACGCCTGTTCATACAAACACGATAGCACGCATTCAACACTAATAAAATTTAAAAAAAACAGGGACTTACTAAAGTACTGCGTTTAGTCAATAAGCTATTCATCTTTCCATCCATCCATAACAAGTTTTTATACTTGGTTTTACAACGAATATAGAATTCCGTTAAGAGATTTATAAAATAAACCGCATAGGCCTTCAATGTTGAGAACATCGACTGTTAACACTAGAAGTACCGAGAAATCGAACTTCCTAGAAGCACCAAGGGGGTCATTTTGACCCCAAATAATTTATAATGCAAAGTCAATTGCAAATTCAATGAAATTGACTATCAACTTTATTAACATAAATTACATGAGCATAAAAAAGTGTAATAAGT